>VWPU01000922.1:0-105906 GCA_013398955.1 Callaeas wilsoni
AACCTCTCCTCCTCCCCCTTTGGTTGGGTGGGGAGTGTGTGCAAACCTGGCCCCAGCAGATGAGCCTGTGGGTTGTGACCTCCCCAGCCCTGAACCCGCCAGAGCTGATTTTCAGGACAGATGCTGGGTCTGGCTTTCCTGTGGATATGTTCTTCTCCCTCAGCCTTGTTTTCTTCTACTTAGACCTGAGATAACTGGATAACAGTGTCACCTTCCTCTTATCTCATGTTCCCTTAGGCGGCTTAACTCCCAGTCCAAAGTTCCAGTCAGGAGGCATATTCAGGAAGGGGAGGGCTTTGGTGGTAGCAGCTTTGGCATAATGGGCAAGAAGTCCTTCATAACAGTGTTTAAGCCGTTAGCCATAACGTTTCAGTCTTTTCACAGCGGACATCAAGGAATGGGCTCTGGGCTCGTGTGGTATTCCTAAGCGCAGGCACCAGGACAGTAAGGACAAACTGCACAGGAAGGATTCTTGCCCATGAGGCAAACACTGACAGCAATTTTCTGCACCTCAATTTAGAGATGCACTGAAACTACTGGTGCAAATGAGTGAAAAGGTTTCATAAAGTAAGAATTAGGTACAACGGTAACTTGGCTTAATGATGTGATTGCATGCAAACACTCCAGCTTAGAGCTTTTGCTATAAGCTTTCTAAGATGTTCAAATACATTAAAATACCTATTTATTTTGAATATAATGATATTTTACCTCTAAATCTAGAAGGCCATTCCTAATTAAATTAATTATTCTATATAATTTTTAAATTGATTTCTAAAGATATATTTACAGATACTTAATTCCTTATTTTTCAGCTTGAAATGTCCAAGATCTTTTCCATTAAAGTACTTAATTACAAATGAAGTATTTGAAATAAAAACTGTGTAAAATTCTAATTAGTTTATTTGTTGTTGCTCTTTGAGGGATGCTTAATAGGAAATGAGCATAATCTTTAATGCTTATAAGTCTTAGAAGTCAGAATTCTGTACTGAATCAATAGGCCTTTGTAAACTTAAAATGTCATTGATTAATTAATCTGACTTTGAATAGCCCCCTTCTAGCTATTCTTATATAAATATATTCTTATATTCTTATAGAAATATAAGAAAGAAGATTTTAATTCAGAATTTTAAAAAAAAAGTCTCTATTATACTTCATATGTTTTTGCTGGTATGCTTCATATTCTGCTATAAAAATTAGTACTATTAATCAGGATGCAAAGTTCTTTTCAACAGTGATTCGTGATTTGTGAAGTAACATAAAATCACCCAGATTGTAGGCAAGAAGTTGTCATCTACTTCCGACAAGCTCCTACTTATTGTACTCTCAATAATAGTAACTTTTAATGCTTGCTCTCATTTCTAAAAACATTATTATGTTCAGATCGAATCAGGACTATTTTGCTTGCATTCAGATAACCCTGCTGGATCATTTTGTTGCAAATAGACTGAATAATGAGACAGAATTGGTAAATAATGTTAAACCTAGTTAAATCTCCAAAGCAGAGTCCATTTCCTAACTTTAAATATTTTCAAGTTTTGGTTTTGGACAAATTCTGTGTATATATCACTATATTCTTTTGCCAGGTTTATTTAGCACAAATGTGGAAATTGCAACAACCATCTAGTACATCGTGTGTCCTCTTGACACACAATTTTTCACATTCTGGGTTACTGCATGGTATTCTCAAAATAGCCCATGTAAAAATTCCTTAAGAAAGACTAATGTATTAGTAGAAGCTATTTCTTACAGTAGCTTATACTGGGCAAAAGGAAGATAAATGAATAAAAATGTAGTGATTACAATCCATTCTTACTTTGGTTCTGAAATATGGACAGAGAGTTACTGAACCAACCATCACCAATTTGTAGAGGGACTGGAGGATAATGAGTTAGTCAAACCAATGGGATGACTTGATATTCTAGGTTAATTAAGTGCAAGTCCCTAATGAAACAGTGCCTTTGGCACATCTGTTTCACCATCATCCCAAAAGATGATGCTGATCTTTATGTGACACCATTAAGATGTGTGTAAAACACATTCATTTTGTGTTCACAAGTACAACACAGTTCTTTGCCCTGGTGAGCAGTAGGTGAGTCAGGTGTGCTTCATGTCTTTGATTTCTATTTTGTTTACCTTTGTTCATCTTGTATCTGCTATACAGTTCCTTTTCTTCAGAGCCAGTTGTCTTATTCTATATTTCTGTAGTGGTTAGTACAGTAGGGTATTGCTCTTTGGTGAGTTCCAACACAAATTTTCAGACAAAGAACCAAAAGAAGTAATTGACTGTCACACTTGCTAGAGCAACACCCAGCTCTTTGCAAATCATGTTTTGAAAGATAGAATCTGGGTTGTTGGATTGTCTCATTCAAAGTAACATCCTAGTTCCTTTCTGTTGTATCAGACAACTATGGGCGTCCATGTCAAACAGCTGGGAAAAATTTATTGTTTCTGCAGCAGTGTGTACTGTTGCATGGTAGCCAGCAACAGTGAAATGTTAAATTGTGTGAGATCTCCTCCTTATTTTGGAATTGGGAAAATGAGGTTTCACATGAAATTTGTTTCTTTGTATTTGCTTTAATAAAAAAGGTTTTTTTCCAAGAGAAACTCAAAGCTTCTAATTCTGGAATTAAAGCTTCCAGTGTTTCAGTGGGATGTGGACCTAAATTTGAACTGGATGGAATTACATTTTTTGCTCTAATGACAGCTTGTTCTTGTGCACAATGTACAGGAAAGCTATTGCTATTTAGTAATAAACATACGTTCCTGAAATGTGGTGGGTTCTGTTTCTGTTTGTATGTTTCCAGTTCATTAACACAGGAGTAGCTGGTTTTCCTGTTCTTTTAATTTCTTTCTAGTGTTAAGAGTGTTATGTTCAGCACTTGTGAACCTGCTTATTGAATACTTATGGTTTTGACCACTTTTGAAAGATGTTCACACTGCAGAGAAATCTTTACCCTTGACTATCGATTATGGGATAATATGAGTGAGGAGTAGAAAAATAATTACTAAGAAAAAATCATTTTGTCAAGGTTTGTTATTTTTCCCTGAAAATGAGAAGAAATACATTTCAAACTCCTACATGAAAAATCATATTGAATTGGCAAAATGCTGTATCAGGTAACTAACATTCTACTGGTTGTGATTACTTGCAGTTTTAAATTATGAAATTTAGCAAAAACACCCCTTGATTTTGTTCAAGGTCAAGTGATGAGACCTTGGCCCTGTTACTCAGTTCTTAAAATGATTTACAGAAAATGATACTGAGCTATGAAGTTGACACCAGCCAAGGATTAGAGGATTTTTTTCTGCCCTTTTGCACCTCAGCGTATTAAATCAAAATTGCTTTCAATTTCCAGAGTGTTCTGGAAAGGTTTCTATGGACAGTCCTGTTCCTGTTGAAGCAAATTTTAATGCAAATGCCTTTTAGAATTCTATAAGAGGATACTGTGCCTTGATGAATCTCTCTTGTCTTATTGATGTTTTTGTTGGTGACTTGCAGATGTTATCCATGTATGAAATAAAGCCAGTATGATCAAATAGTTAAAGGGTCCCTGAATATTTTAGTAACACTTACTAATAAACTGTTCTGTGTTTTTTTGTCACACTCTCAGAACAAAAGCCTCAAAAACAAACTCTTGTCAGGAAACAAGCTTTGTGGTATTCACGCAGAAGAGGTAAGGAAAGTTCTTCTCTATTCTAAATCTAATGTACCCAAAAGAAGTTTGCATCAAAGTCTTTTGTACTGATGTTCTGGTGTATTATACATATACTCAAGAATATATATATATACATATACCAGAATATAGAATATATATTATGCTTATATGGTGGGTGTTCCTAAAGTGCTCTCATCACAATACATTTCTGTGACTTCACAAGAAGAAGCTCAAATGTCTTAGGAAGCAAGTTGCAAACTCAAGTTTTAGACAAATAAAATCATCTGGGCATGCTTATGATATAACTCTATAGATATATATGTCTATAACATATATAAAACTGGCTTCATTTCCATGATCTCCATGTCTACACTAAGACAGGAATTGCCAAAGGCCTGTTTTGAAATTAACATAGAGACAGGAAAGATCTATTATTTTTGATTTCCAGAATTTTTTATTATTCCAAGGGAAAAAGGATCACTTTATGAAACTGAGGGATAGATATCTCCCCTCTACTGAAGAGTGAGATATAGTCAATGATACAAAAGCCCTATTTTTGGCAAATTCCTCAGTGTAGAAGTACCTGCACTCATGTGAGCACTCCCTTTATTTAACTTTTCATAAAAAGGAGCTCTTACATGTGAATCTGATTTACTCACATTACTTTAGTCTGGGTTTTTTGCATATATAATTTCTGTTAAGATCATTGCACCTTGCCAGAATGAAACCAAAGCATAATAAATTTCTTCTGTACTAAAATTTTCATAATTATGGTTGAATGCATTTTCTTCATCAAAGTCTCTACCTTTTAACTTAGAGGTCAAGTACTTAGGAGGTCAAGTTTCTGATAAATTCTCAAAGGCAGGAAATAATAGGGTTAGGAGTGTTTTTTTAAGCATTTTTTTAAAGTTTTTCAAAATCTCTTACCTTCTTTTAACCCCATTGTTGCTTTCAAACATGTCACAGTGTAGGAATACAGATCTATTTTCTTCCCTTGTTTACTGCTTAAAAAAACAGCAGTGTGTGGAAATAGTTTTCTGTTTTCCTCTCTTTTTCAAGTTTGTTTTCCCTAGTGTATTGGGTTTGCAAGGCGAGGTTTTGGAAGTGGGGAGGGCTATTGAGGTGGGTTATTCTGGGAAGCTGCCAGAAGCTTCCCCAGTGTCCAACACTGCCAATGTCAGCTGGCTCCACTGTCAACCTACCACTGGCCTAGGCTGAGACAATCAGAGATGATAGTAACCCCTTCGTGATAATATATTTAAGAAAGAACAATGTTATTGCGCAGTAATAATTGTTGACAGAGAAGAGAGGAGTGAGAATATGTGAAAGAATCATCTCTGCAGATGCCAAGGTCAGTGCAGAAGGAGGGAGAGGAGCTGCTCCAGGCGCTGGAGCTGAGATTCTCCCGCAGTCTGTGGGGCAAAGGCCGTGGTGAAGCAGCTGTGCCCCTGCAGCCTACAGAAAGATCAGCAGGACTGCAGAGATCCACCTGCAGCCTGTGGAGGAGCCCCATGTCGGAGCAGGTGGATGCCCAAAAGAAGGTTGTGACCTTTGGGAAAACCAGATCTGGAGCAGGGACCTGTGGATCCATGGAGAGAGGAGCCCATGCTGGAGCAGGTTTCCTGGCAGGACTTGTGACCCCATGGAGGAGCCATGCTGCAGCACCCTGTTCCTGAAGGACTGCACCCCATGGAAGGGGATCATGCTGGAGCAGTTTGTAAAGAACTGTAGCCCATGGGGAGGACTCACATTGAACAAGTTTGTAGAGGACTGTTTCTCATGGAAATATGTTTCCCGTGATGGAGCAGGGGAAATCTTCTCCCTAAGGAGGAAGCAGCAACAGAAATGTGATAAACTCATTATCAATGGGCATAATCCTCATTCCCTGTCCCCCTGTGCTGCTGAAGAAGGAGAAGGTAGAACCTGGGAAGTAGAGGGGGGAAGCTGTTTTTAAGATTCTTTTTACTTCTTATTATCGTGCTCTGATTTTGATTGATAATAAATCAAATTGGTAATAAATTGGTAATAAATTGCCCACGATGGTATTTGGTGAGTAACCTCTCTCTATCCTTAACTCATGAACCTCTTGCCGTATTTTCTGTCCTCCGCCCAGTTGAGGAGGGAAGTGATGGAGTGGCTTTGGTGGGCACCTGGCATCCAGACAGGGTCAAACCAGCACATCTAGCTGCATAATATTTGAACCTTTGGTAATTAACTTGAAGATCTTTTCTCTGATTATGTCTCTCTTAATATTTGCATCTAAGGATGAAGCCTAAGGATAACTTAAATTTATTATAGCGTGACAAGCCCTGGCAGTCAGAGAACTTCAGAAAACTAAACATAAATTAAGTAATAGTCAAGACAGCAGATTGTGAGTGTATTTCAAAGTGTGAGAATCTCTTACTTTATAAATCATCCTGGCAAATTTGTGGCTAGTAAGCATGTTACCATTGGAACAAACAGAAATGCTACAGGAGCATCCTTTTTTTGTAGTCATTTTGCCAGTTAGGTTGTGCCAGCCAGAGAAACACAGCATGTTTTCTGTTTTTAATTAATTACTGTGCTCACCAAGCACAAGTTGTTAAACTGTGTGAACTCAGTATCATCTCAGTTATGATAACCAATACCTTTTGTGGGTAGAATTGCCTACCAGGAAGCTCCTGCTTCGTTCTGCTCCCTCAGGCTGCGTGCGGACAGAGACACACATAGTGATTCCCTGTTGTCTGGTTGTATCAGTGGGAGCATGCTGGTGATCCTGCACGGTTTTTGCATGGATGGATTTTCTTCTCCAAGAAGTCAAGGCCTTGGAGAGAGGAATGCAGAGTGGTGCAAACATTGGGGTTTCCAGACCACAGAAAGGGACACATGCCAGGGCAGTACTACCAAACTCTGTATTTTAGAGGCCTGTGCTTAACAGTGATCTTATCTTTCTGACTCTACTAAGAGGTCCTCTCCCTTGAAGCACAGAAAATCCACAAAATAACCAAATTTTATCACAAAGAGTTACAGGTCATACACATGCTTTTGACCTGCACTGAATGTGTTTAGCTTTATGACTCTTAATTTCATCACAGGGTTCATATTTAGCAAATGAGTTATACCGTAATTGTAGCTCTTAGGTTCCTCTACAGCCTATTCAGATACTTTGTGTATCACAGAAACTGTATATTTTATTAAACACAGCTCTCAGAACAATTGTAATTGGTGAACATTTTCTCATTGGCCTTTAGGTGATGTGGAATATATTCCATAGCCCAACCAATTGCATTGCCCAGGTCAGAGGACAGGCTATTGAAGGAAGTAACAGCAGATAAAGTCACAGAACAAAGAATTGAGCTGGACTGATCTTGGCTGCTTGTTTCAGGTTTTACAGAATACCATAACCGTTTTGGCCTTGCTATTTAAATATTTAAAGCAGGTTCTAAAATTTTATCTTTAGAGTCATTCAGCCTTCACAAAAGTCTGTCGCTGAATTTGACTGCATCAACAGGAAAGAGATAAAATCCTTCCAAAAACTCCACCTTATGAAAGATATACTACCTTTGTAATATGTTACGTTTATGGAATGCTGTTTCAGTAAATGTCAAACAGACTTCTAATCCATTCCAAGGACTTCAAAACACTTGGCATTGGTTAATACAAGAAAATTTATTGAGTATCAGTCGGGACTGTGGATTTTATTAAAAACAAGTAATTATTTTGAAAGGATTCTTAGATAAATGGTGAAACAATGTTCCTTGGATAGCTGGGGTTAGTATAAGAAATCCATTTCTATTATACTTTGTTTACATTAATAAAAATACAGACTATTACTTAGAATTATTTTAAGGATATATTTAACAATATATCAAATAATTGTCATCTTAAACTGATATAAATAAGCATAACTATGCCTGTTTTCAAGGGCATGGTTACAAACTGAGAACCTAGTTCCTTTAGATACCACCTGGAACACCCTGATCTTAACATGTGCAAGCCTATGGAGCCTTTTTACTTCTAAGAATAAGATTGTTTACTTTGAAGGTGATGCCTTCAGTTATGCGTCATGGAAAGTATTAATAACAACTCATGTCTAAAATGTGTAAGCCCAACAGCTATTCTTTATAGTACTAACTCAGGTATGTGCTTTAGGTGAGTGCCATTGGTACTTTTGGCTAGTTTGACTTGTGAACCTGGAAAAGCAATTGACAATTATTTGGAGGGAGCTGTTCTACATTTTAAATCTGATCTAGATTCTGCTGTTCTCAGAATTCACTATGGGGTTTTTTTAATACTTAAAGTTAAAAAAAAACCTAAAACCTGATTTTATTATCCTCACTTTCAGTCAAAAAAGATCCAAGCCCAGCTGAAAGAGCTTCGTTATGGGAAAAAGGATTTGATTTTTAAGGTAAGTTTTATTTCACTATAGTTAGCTAAATTATTAGAGTTAGTATAGTATTGGAGTAAAGTAGGAATATGACAGCTGCCTTTATTATTGCAGTTCTAAGGAATACATTTGTTCTGAAAAGAGCTCAAAACACCAAGACAGACTTAATACCATAATGCATTTTCAGAAATATAGTATACTTATATCTATATTTATGTGCTCACAGAAAGCACAATTTTAGGTTACTACTGATAAATAAAACCTGTTGCCCTATCCCATACATTCTGTAACATGTTTTTCGTCTTTCTAACTGAACGATATATTATTTTCCAGATGCTTCTTGTTTTTCCTATAATTAGCACTCCTCCATGGCAAAGTCAAGTATTGTTAACATTTAAAGCAAATCTCTGTGTTTATAACAAGCTTGAGCAATGTAATGTTCCTTAGGTCTTAAGTAGCTAGTCTGAATTTCTATGTGAGACAAGTCTAGTTAAAAGCTACTGTGAGACAAGCTGGATCCAATAGCACACGATCCACGTGTGCTGTTATGTGCTGCTGAGTCAAAAGCTGCCAAGATTTTGTACAATTGTATGCTAATGCCAGAAGCACACGTTGACTCACAAGGATCATCAAAGTCCAACTCCTGGCCCTGCACAGGAAAGCCCCAAGAATCACACCATGTGCCTGAGAGTCGTGTCCAAACACTTCTTGAACTCTGTCAGGCTTGGTGCTGTGACCACTTCCCTGGGGAGCCTGTTCCAGTGCCCAACCACCCTCTGGGTGAAAAACCTTTTTTAATATACAACCTAAACCTCCCCTGGTGCAATGTCATGATATTCCCTCAGGTCCTGTCACTGGTCCCCAGAGAAAAGGGATCAGTGCCTGCCCCTCCCCTTGTCCTCACAAGGAAGTCGTAGGCTGTGATAAGGTCTCTCCCCAGTTTCTTCTCCAGGCTGAACAATGCCCTCTTCATACAGCTTCCCCTCAAAGCCCTTCACCACCTTTGTAGCCCTCCTTTGGACGCTGTCTAATAGCTTAATCTCTTTCTTATGATGTGGTGTCCAAACCTGCACACAGGACTCAAGGTGAGGCCATACCAGTGCAAAGCAGAGTGGGACAATCTCCTCTCTAGACCAGCTGGTGACAGTTTGTCTGATGCCCCGCAGGTCACAATTGGCCCTCCTGGCTGCCAGGGCACTGCTGGCTCACATTCAACTTGCTGTTGACCAGGATCCCCCGGTCTCTTTTTGCAACACTGATTTGCAGTAGCTCGTTCCCAGTCTGTATGTACATCCAGGGTTGCCCCATTCCAGGAGCAGAATCTGGCACTTCCCCCTGTTAACCTTCATATAGTTGGTGATTGCCCAGAATCACAATGAATCTGAATCTGGAGCACACTGACATGTATTATCCCAAACTGGGTGTTCTTCCTAGCAAACAATTTTGAATACCTTGCAATTTGGTCAAAATCAGAAAGAAATTAAGAGTTATTTGAGAGGATACATCTGCATCACTTAGTCTGCCCCCTTAAAATCACAGAATCATCAAGGCTGGAAGAATACTTTAAGATCATCAAGTCCAACCATCAGCCTAGCAATACCACTGTTACCCCTAAGCCACTAAACCCCTAAACCATATCACTCAGCACCAGATCCAGACATCTCTTAAACACTTCCAGGGATGCTGACTCCACCACCTCCCTGGGCAAGCTGTTCCAAAGCCCAAACACCCTAACAGTGATTCTTTTTTTTTTTTTTCTCTAATATCTAATTGTCATGGTTTAGGAATAGTATTCTCCAATTCAGTATTCCCAATGAAACCACTCCAGACAATGCACTGCTTGCTCACTCCTGCCTCTCCTCCCCTTGCCCTTCAGTGGGCTGGAGAGGAGAATTGAAGGCACAAAATGCAAACTTCATGGGTTGAGATAAGAACAATTTATTGGAAAAAGCAATGAGATAACAAAACGAACAGTAACAGGAACCATGCTAAAGACAGAGTGTACAAGTAAAGAAATGTTATTGCTCACCCCACAGAAACCCCTGATCACTCTCTGTGCCACACTGCCCCAACCTGGGAAGGATCCTGGATCTCCCGTCCCAGCAAAATGATCTGAGGTGGTATTGAATAACCTACAGGTCCTGGCCATGCCCCCTCCTGGCTACTGCAAAAATTAACACTGTCCTGGCCAGCACCAGGACCTAAATCTGAATCTCCCCTGTCCCGCTTAAGGTCATTTTCTCCAGTCCTCCCACTGCAGGCATGGTAGAAGAGACTGGCCCCCACCTACCTACAACCTCCTTTCAGGTAGTTGTAAAGCTTTGATCCTGTTTCTTAGGATATTCCTGACAGCAAATTCAGAGACATCTACATGACTATTTGTAGCATGAAGTCCTCAAAATAAATACAATAAATTTTGGCATTTTGGTAGAGATTTTTAATTTCTGTGTTGCTCATTGTTGCTGATTTGGAGGCAGTTTGCAATAATGAATATGCTGCTGTCACTGAATACTGTCGCTGCAGGGTTTAGCTTTTACTTTCTTAGCAGCAGAACATTTCGAAATGTAAGCTTGTAAGAATTTACCTATTCACAAACACTTTTAAGTGTTACTGCCAATAAAGTAGTTTTGTTTCCTTTGTTTCACGTTTTCCTGGCTGAATTACACTATTCTCTGAAATGGTCAAATCCTACAAAGAAGCACCAAAACCAAAAAGCTGAAGCTTTGAGCAAGTCGTGAACTAATCCTCTCTGAAGAAAAGATGAAATAAATGTTTCTAGCACACTGCTGATAGAGGTGTAGAGCACAACTGGTGTGCCTAACGTGAATTTTAAAATGCTTACTCCCTCAGTGCTTGTTCTCTTACTATTAAAATACGCAAAAGAATTTTCAGAAGAAGATTGACTTAAAAAAGATAGAGCAGCAGGTTGTTGTGATCATTTGGATGAGTTATCCATTGTAAAGTACAACTCAAGCTAAAATGTACGGTGCTCTGGCCTAATGTATGGTGCTCTGGCCTGATCTAAAGGAAGAAAAATCCCCCATGGGAAGTGAGTGGCAGACCAGGCCCAAAGGTGAGTGATGTGGCCCTTTGTGCACATCTTCTGAATGTGTTCCTGCAGAAAAAACAGTAATTTTCCTTTCGTTAAAAGCTGAGTGCTGAAACCTCAACAAACTGCAGTTTTGCATTCATTGTAACTTTTATGTGAGGGATGGGGAAGGAAAAGTAAAATTTCAGCTGATAAAAAACCACAAAGGACTTATTTCCTATTTTAATGTACAACCAGAATAATCAAAATTGAGAGATAATAGCATTACAGCAGTAATAAGCATTAATAAAATGTACAAGCTCTAAGGCTTTGCAGAAATACTGTTTTTAACTGAATTTTCTTCTTGTAAATGCTTGAAATCTAATTCAGATGTCACAGAATATCTGGTTTTTGCTGCATGCCTGAATAAATGTAATATCATCCAAAAAGTGTTATTTTCATTTACATTTAACACCTTATGCTATGGTAAACAGTGCAATTTAGAAGAACAAGTCTCTGTTTTTCTAAGATACAAATAATGCTTACAGAATAAGCACAGCAGAATTGTGTTTACTGAATGATTTATCCAAGTTTACAGTTACGTGGGTTTCAATTGTAAAACATGTCCTCATTAGAAAACAAAATCAATTATAAAAGTTGTAAAGGTTTATTTTTCTTAAACATTTATTTAAGGCCCGTGCAAAGATAAAACAGAGTTGAGACTATTCAATCTATTTAACAAGTATTTTAAACATTACAGTCATGTTTTCTAATTAATTCTAACCAGCATGTGTGGTAATGTTACTCAATAAACAGCAATCCTTTCCATGAAATAAAATACGTTCCTAAAAGTTTTGAAATAACCAAATACAATTCCAATTTATCATGCCTTGAAATAAAGAGAACCCAAACATGACTATGTTTGTCTCTGCATGTCTGGGTAATCCTTCTAGTGTGAAGCCATAACCTAGTCTTTTCTGGGAAAAAAAAAAAAACAACCAAAACCTAACTTTTGTAATTTTGCATAAGGAAAAGAAAGGAAATTGATTAAGTCCTTTTTCGTAAGGGTTTTGAACAGTTATGAGTTTAAAAAAAAACCACCAAACAAAAAAAAAAAAAATCAGCACCAATCAGCAAGAGGGAACACTATTTATATTCTATTCCATACTGACATGCTGTATAAAGTTTCTAGGGGAAAAAAAAAGGTGCAAAGCCCGTTAAAACCGTATTTTGGCTGTGCTAGTAAGCACGCGGTATTTGTAGTAGCTCTCTGTAGAGCTGTGTGGCTGCGTTACCCACCTGTACTTGTAACATTCTGGGAGGGGATTTTGTGTCACGCTATTAACACTGAATATGTTAGGGATCAAATACAACTGAAAGGTGACAGTGGCCTCCTCTGACCCACACCAAGTGTTGGATTATTCAAAGGGGTCCTGTTTCTGGCACTTCTCAGGAGAAAAGACGAGGGGTTTTTTCAGTTAGTCATTGTGCTGTTTGGTTTGTTAAATCTTATGCAGAAATAGAGTCACAGCCTGGTTTTGTTGGCCTGTCCCTTCAGAAATATTTAGTAACTCACCTCGAAGATGAGACACTGAAGGTTTTGTCTGACTTCCAAGAAGAAATGGGAGGACTTACAGGGGGAGAGGTCGGTTGAAAAGCCTACAGACTAGCTAAATTTAGGAAGAAGAAAGAAGTTCAGATCTAATTTTCAGGGTAAAATACCAAGAAGAACACTTACAGAAGCTGTATTTGGAGCTTAATTGCAGTGTACCACAATGTCACCAACAATACATAATCCAACAGTAATTTATTCCTTTTATATATGTGGTTATGTTTGCCCCAAGAAAGATCATTGAAAAGATTACTTTTCCAGAACAAACAAAAGGTATAACTTCTGCAACGGTACACAAAAGACTGTGAGTCAATGTTTTTATTTTTTTTGATGTGACTATGGAAGTGAGAAGCATAAAGCTTCTAGCCACTCTTTTTCAGATAACAAAACTTGTCTGACCCCCATTTTGTTGCTTTCAAGTGACTCTGAGGAATATGAATATCTCAATATTAGTTAATATGCTATTTATAAATGCTTGAACATTCAAAGTCATTATTCCAAAGACATGTAGGCATTTAATCTAATGTGATTCATAATGAGTAAAGGCAAGTATATTCATTTAAGTGATTTAGAACAGTGTGCTTCATAGACAGTAATTGCTCAGTGAACTCTCACAGAGAGGGAAGAAAAACGTTTTTCATAGAAACCAAGTGGTTTTTGTTTGAAGGGACCTTAAACACTACCTAGTTTCAACTCCCTCCACCATGGGCCCACGGGCAGTGACACCTTCCACTAGACCAGGTTGCTCAAATCCCCATCCAACCTGGCCTCCAACACTTCCAGTGATGGAGCATCCACAGCTTCTCTGGGCAGCCTGGGCCAGTGCCTCAACATCCTCACAGTAAAGAATAGAACAGAAAGCATATTTCTTCCTAACATCTAATCTAAACCTGCCCTCTTTCAGATTAAAGCCATTCCCTCTTGTCCTGTCACTCCATGTAGAAAGTCCCTTTGCAGCTTTCCTGTAAGGCACCCTTTGGGCATTGGAAGGCTGCTATTTATCTCGCTGTTTCCTGTCAAAGACCTCATTCTATAAGAATTCCTAAGAGAAATTTAGTATTTTTTAGTTTTTCTAGGCTAGTCTTTTTAAAGACTCTTTGCATCTTATTAGAATTGGGCTTGTAGTAGCTTGTAGTCCTACTGGTGTTTGTCCTTTTCTTTATTCACTATCAAAGCCATGTTAGTTCATTTAGGCTCCCTAAAAAACTTCTAAATTGCAGCAGCAGTGAAAATATTGCAACATGAATTTAGCCCTGAGAGACAAAAATTTTCAGAAAAAAAATTCTGATTTTTCTGCAGATTTGGAACTAAGATGTAAATAACTATCACTACTTTCAAGTGAATGGTTCATCAAAATGCATTTTTAATGCCTGAATTTTATTCTTACTTGTATCAGTTGGATTGATATCACTGAGCTATTTCCTCAGTATTCTGTGAAATTAAATAAATACACATGAATGTTACAGAAAATTTTAGTCTATTAAAACAAGACAGTATTATGAATAATGAGAATAAGTCTTGGTAAATGATGCATTCAGAAAAACTTCACTAATATATTTTAAACCTGTTCTTTGGAAGAATAGCTTTTCACCATAAACCACAAATGTTTTCCTGTATGTGAACAATGTTATTACAATATAGTAACTCTTTGTCACAGAAAATATTGATTAAAGAACTGAAGTACTTTTCCTCCTACTTGATTTTTGATATGGAAGCAGCTTCATTGAGTTCAATGTGTTATATAGCACCAGACATTCCCCTGCAAGGAAGAAAACAGTGTTCACTTCTAACCACCGTTACCTGCTTTCTATCAGCTTCCCAGATTTTCAGATGCCTGTGTAATGCATGTATTGGAGGAAACCAGACACCCTCTAATTCCTAACTGTAGTTCTGGTTTTCCACTGATTTAAGCTGTAACACTGATGGTGCTGAAGGGAGAAGTTGCCTAGTTGTATGGGCCTCACCACCTTCCATCTGATTCTAATTCTTCAGCAATGCACATTATCAGAGGTGCCATCCTAGCCTCGCGTTTATTATGTGTTATTTTGTGTAATTTCCTTTTTCGTGGCAATTGAAATTTTACAATTAGATACACAGTTTTTCAAGTCTTGATTCTCTTTAACTGAGAATGCATTAATTTGTACTGAAAAATAATTTAATAAGTAACAATATAAAAATGTTAATGGTGTGAGAAATTTCTTGGTCTAGTTCTAGTATCTAATGAGAAGTGTCTCTGCATCACACAGAGTCAATGTTCAGTCTTTCAAACATTGTCTGTGACCATGTTTATTGTGAGTGATACTATGTCCCATATTTAAGAAAAAATCCAAAAGTTACTGACCTCTAGCAATTTCTTATATCTTAGTAATTTTTTCTCTAGTAAGCCAGTGATAAGTCCACTTATATTTTGCAAACTGAAAAAATGGAAGGATTATTTCTGTAGTGGGTTCTCTGTTGCCAGCCTAAAGGACCAAACCAGTGGTCTGGTATGTGTGTTGTGACAGTGGCTGGTGTTAGGTGTAAGAAGTGGGATGCAGTGGAAGTTATGGACTGCAATTCACAAGAGTCTTTCCCACATCTGAACAAACAGTTGACTTCCACATTGAAGCAAGTTTGGTTTTGACTCATGAAACTCTGACTATGGTGATAAATCTGAAGATAAATGCCTAATCCTGTTTTAAAACGCAACTAAGCAGTTCTTTACATGAGTTGGGAACTGAAAATTCCAGACTTTTGACATTTCATTTGGCAGTACAGCCTATGCCCAATGCTAATAAATATCACATTAGCTGTCTGTTGAGGACTACAGGCTTGCCTAAGCTCATCCCCTCGTCTACAACATGTGCTGGAAGGACTGTCATTACCCCAGCAGAGAGCAAGTTAACCACCTTTATAGGATTTACACTAAACAGCATTTATGTTGTGTGGCTATCCATTAAGCTATGCTACAATCTTGTGCATGACATCTTGAAAAGTCTGTCAAGAAAAAAATCTCTGGGGTTGAACTCCAGAAACCTGGGAGCATGGGATGGTTTTGAGGGGAAATGCACTTGCAAATATTGGGTCGAAATAAAAATGTGTTACTCTTTATCTGAGAAATGAGAATTTTATCCAATTATTTTGCATGTACAAAATGTGTATTTACTTAATGAGAATTTCAGAGAGAAAAGATAACTGGCTAGTCCAGTTTCCTTCTCTATGGTTTCCTTTTCAAACAGGGAAAACAATGACTAGGCTGGGTTTTTTTTGCAGATGCAACAGCAAAAGAATCCTTATTCCTTTTGGTTGCATAGTAATGTGTTATTAATGACAAGGCTGAGAACTGCAGGAATCTGGAAGCTCCTGCTTCCCTGAAGTGGAAGATTTTGCAGAGAATGTATTTCCTTCAAGTGAGCAGGCTGGGCTTAGACACCTGCTAGGGAAGGAGAGAGAAAATAATTGTCTTTATTTACTGAACATTTAAAAGCATCTTCTGAACCCCTGCACTCCATACGTGATAGATACATTATATAGAGCCAGAAGTCCTTCCACTCAAAGTGCAGGCTACTTGCCTGATCCTGACTTCAAACACAAGTCTCCCAAAATGTTTTCCTACTATGTAGTTGCATAGCTAGCTATTCTTGTGAACTTTCCTTTTATATTGCCAGGAAAAGACATGGAGAAAAAAACCCTGGAGTTACCTCTTTGTATACTAGTAGATAGTATAATTTCAAAAGGTGTCTGCATGCAAGAATGTTTGGGTGTTTCCTAATTTCTCTGTTTATGCCAAGCTAGCTTAATGTTGGCATCTCAATGTTTAAACCTACAAAATAATGTTTAAACTGCACTCAGAAGTTAGTCAAATGGACTAAATAATTAAAAGACAATTGAATACCTTGAATTTTCCAGAAGGATATTATGGCATAATATTAAGTATTTGATAGTATGGAATTAATTTTGCTATGACATTGAATTATTATAAACTTCCATTCACATAAATGGAGCACATTGGACCATAATTTTTTTTTCCTCAGGAAAAGCAAATCTGACCTAACCCATATATATTACTTGTAAAATTTATATTGTTTCCTCTCTCACATGAAAAAATGCATTGCAGATTGCATCAGCTTTTTTTTTCTTGATTCCCACAGGCACAACAGCTAACAGATCTGGAGCAAAAACTATCAGTTGCAAAAGACAAATTGGAAAAAGCAGCCCTTGACAAAGTAAGAAGCGTGATGTAATGTAAGCATGTTTACCTCTATCAACTGTGAATGTTTTGGTGTAATTTGACAAAAACAAATGAAAGCCTTGCAGTGATTTAAATGCATACTAAGTTGCGTCTGAGTTGTACCTGAGAGTGATGCTACTGAAATCAGTGGAACTAATTATGATACATGAAGTTAAGTACATCTACAAAGTTATTTAAGAAGAGGATGGTCAAATTAGAAAAAAACAGCTCAAAAAATTTTACACTGATTTTTAGTATATTTAGATATTTATTGAATTATAGTTTGTGCTGACAGTAGAATTAGTGTCTCTCATAGGTTTATTTACACTAGAGCACTTTTCTATTTCCCACCATGGACCCTTAGATTGCTTACAAATTTTGCATTACCAGGCCCCAAATATCAATAATAGTGTGGCCAGTAGGACTAGGAAAGTGATTGTCCCGCTGTACTCAGAACTGGTAAGGCCACACATCACATAGTGTTCAGTTTTGGGGCACTCACTTAAAAAATGACAGGGCTGGAGCGAGTTCAGAGAAGGGCAATGAAGCTGGTGAAGGGCCTAGAAAATATGTCTTCTGAGGAGCATCTGAGGGAGCTGGCGTTGTTCAGTCTGAGGAAGAGGGGGCTCGTGCTCATTGCTCTCTACAGCTGTCTGAAAGGAAACCGTAGTGAGGCAGGGGTTGGTTTCTTCTGCCATCTCTCAAGTGAAAGGATGAGAGGAAGTTACCTTCAAGTTGTGCCAGGGAAGGTTCAGATTAGAAATTAGAAATTTTATTTTCACTGCAGAAGTGGTTAGGTGTTGGAATAAGCTGCCCAGGAAGGTGGTGGAGGCAACATCTCTAGAAGTTTTAAAGAGGCATCTGAGTGTGGCACTTGGGCTTAGGGGTGATTAAAATGGTGCTATGTTGACAGATGATCTTGAAGGTCTCTTCCAGCCTTGATGATTCTGTGATTCTATGGATCTAACCATGTGATAGGAGTATAAATGGATCAGGGAAATATGAAGACATGCATCATATGTGGGCAGTATTTTGGCAAGTAAGCAGCCTAGTTTGACCACAATCACATCTATGCAAGATTATAGAGAACTTTGTCAAATTACATGCCTGGTTCCAGTAGTGTTTCCTTCATCTGTGCTTTCAGGATGTTCATTTATAGATCTCCTATCAGCAAAGTCAATATTGAATTATGCTATCCACAGGATTAAAACAAATTTACTTGTTCTTCTTTTACCTTTGGAATGGCAAAATTGGAATGGCTGCAGCCAAAGCAGAATGAGCACTGGATGGCAGGATTGAAAGATGAGAGGATGAGAAATTATCCAGAGAAATTTCTGGATGAGAGGAGAGTGATTTCAGATTGGTGCGATCTGCAGGAAGCACTAGGGTCATGTGGGACTAGATTGAGTCCATATCATCATGCAAAATTAGACAGTCTGCTACCTCTGCCCTTTTAACCATAACAAATGGTGATTTCTGCTGTGTGTGCAGTCACTCCTTGAAAAGTCAGGATTAAAGACATGCTACATGAAAAGAAGTGTGTCAGTATCTTCTGCAGTCAGTTAGAAATTAAAGGGTCGCTGAGCCAAATGGGTAAAGTAAGCTTTTCCCTTTTACTCTGCCATTAGTACAGGAACATATCATCTGAATGCACACATCTTAAGGGAAAGACATTCCATTTTCTCTATTTGCAAGCAAACCAAATTCCATTCTGTGGGAGACTGAAATGTTAATGGTTAATGACTCAAAACAACAGACCATTCAGGCCATCGGCAGGGTGCTCCTGGGGCTGGGTTTGCACCCCCAGGCTGACAGAGAGAGGAGACTTTCTGGGTGTGTGATGGCAAAACCTCTGATCCACATAAGACAGAGGGGGTGAGCACCCACCATCAGGGACTACAAGCTGGGCTTTGGGCCAGATAAGGGAAGAGGCTGACAAGAAGCAAACCCTGCATAGTGGGGTAGTGCTTTTAATCGTGCCAATGTCCTCCCTTCCATAGCTGGCTGAGCTGTAAAACTCCTCTCCCTGGGGAAGGTATGGGGACACTCACATTCCCACAGGACATTCACACAGAGGCTTGAGGGTATTCTTCCCTTCTGATGAAGCGTAACTGGCTCAACCACACTGATGTGAGAGGCAGCTGTCATGTGTCATAAGCCATCAAAGGTGTCATAAACCATCACAGACACCCAGAGTGTCCCCGGTGTCATTTCTGGGACCTTCCATCAGAGGACTGTGCATTATTCACAATATTGCACCAGACAGTGCAAACTGCTCCCTCAGGAGAGGTACCCTGGGTGTTCCCACATAAACCTGAATATTGAACTCTACATTTTGTGGGCTTTCCCCCATCTCTGAGGAAACAACACTGTGAATATCACTCTGACCAACGGACATCTAAATTGCAACAATCAAGTCTCATCCCTGGATCCATGGGTGATGATATCTTTCTACTTTTATCTTTCCTTTCCTTTCCTTTCCTTTCCTTTCCTTTCCTTTCCTTTCCTTTCCTTTCCTTTCCTTTCCTTTCCTTTCCTTTCCTTTCCTTTCCTTTCCTTTCCTTTCCTTTCCTTTCCTTTCCTTTCCTTTCCTTTCCTTTCCTTTCCTTTCCTTTCCTTTCCTTTCCTTTCCTTTCCTTTCCTTTCCTTTCCTTTCCTTTCCTTTCCTTTCCTTTCCTTTCCTTTCCTTTCCTTTCCTTTCCTTTCCTTTCCTTTCCTTTCCTTTCCTTTCCTTTCCTTTCCTTTCCTTTCCTTTCCTTTCCTTTCCTTTCCTTTCCTTTCCTTTCCTTTCCTTTCCTTTCCTTTCCTTTCCTTTCCTTTCCTTTCCTTTCCTTTCCTTTCCTTTCCTTTCCTTTCCTTTCCTTTCCTTTCCTTTCCTTTCCTTTCCTTTCCTTTCCNTTTTTCCTTTCCTTTTTCCTTTTCCCTCTTTTTCTCTTGCTTTTGCTTTCTTTCTTTCCCTTAGACATTTTCTCAAGTGTTATTTGTATGCTTTTATATTGCTACATTACTGTAGGTAATAACCAAAGCAGTTACATATTTGCTTTCCATTGCAACAAAATTGTTTTAAAATAAAACATATATATACATATATGTACATATCTATATATGTATGTAAACACAAATAATTCTGTGTTTTTTCACTCTAATCTGCCCCAAGGGATCTATTAACAAGAACTTGAGTTACCCTTGCCTTAAGGGGCAGATCATAACAATTTCCATCTCCTGTTTCTTTAATTTTTCCTATTGTGCTCTGCATTAATAGTCTTTCTATGGTTGTCTTTTATCCTACTATTGAAATACACTCTACTAACAGGCTTCGTTTGTTTTTTTAAGTAAAACTCAGTTTTTTCCAGTTATGAGATACATTCCCTGCCTTCAGGTCAGGGGAAATTTATCTGATGTAAAATGGAATATTTGTCATGTTCTCAAAAATATTTGTTAAGATAATAAACTAAAACATGTTGTATGCAATTGCTTAGGATTAATATGACTATGAAATACTTTTATATGTAATATTTCATATACTTGGTATGTAGTGTGTAATGTTATATACACATTTGCCACCAAATATACATATATTTTCCACCAGCCTTTGCCATGGTATACCTTGATTTATGTACCTTTAAAAAAATCTTTGATGATTGAAATGTGAACGTATTCTGTATTTACAGGTTCATTTTTAATAAAAAGAAAAAAAGCTAGGTTTTTTTTTAATGTCAAATGCTGCTAACTCCCCTTGAAATAAGTATAAGGAGTTACCTCAATAGCTAACATTTGACATGTGTCCTGCTTTGATGAAACAAAGATTTAAAATATGATTTCCTCACTGCTGTAGTTATCTCATTGTTCTTGCTCTCTCAGCTTATTTCAATTATGGACTTCTATTTCCATTAATATATCTATCTATATTTCTGAGAGTAAAGTACAAATGTTCTAACATGAGTTGCAAGCACCTCACCACTTAGAAGTTTTATTTTGGCTTAATGGACAGTAGTGGATCTGGGCAAATATATTCTTAAATGTTAAAAAGACCTATGGTTTCTTTGCTGTATACTGCAAAAGTATAATATGCTCATGAGGGAAACCATATTTGTTGAATTAAAAACAATCTATAACGTGGAAAAATACCAATTATTTGAAATGTTACAGACAAAGCTCCATGCAAAGTCTGTGTCTTGCAATACTTACGATTTGTCTGTAGATATTATACATAAAACGCTGGACACCGTATGATATTTTGTAAACTGTATTTTTCTTTTCAGAAAAAAATTTTATTTAAGTATTATTTGAATAATCAGTGTGGATAAAACTGCATGAAGGGATGGGAAGAGAGGGCAGTGACTTCCTAGGCAGTTTGATGTCTAATGTACGGTAACGTAATCACATAAAAATACTGCTTTGGACAGTCTTAATTCCTTCCATCAGTAAGAAAAAGCAGCAGCTGCTCATAAGTGTTTGGTTTAATATAGCCAGAGGAAGTAAGCAGTAGTGTTCACCACAGCACGTCTTAGAGAAGTGATGGTTTCTTCTTTTCCCCAGGAGTCACAGCTGAAAGCTCTGAAGGAGACTGTGCAGCTTTGCCTGTCCTCCGTTCTGCGCAGTCGGCCTCCCTCAGTGAATCCAGTCCCTTCTAAACCCGCTGAGAAGCTGGCTTCCTCAAGTACAAAGGGCTCCAAAGTTCCATTTCAAGTGACAAGCACCAAGGTATAGTTTCTCTCTTGAGTGTGGTTTTTTTTTTAACGTCTTTGAAAGTTTGTTCTGTAAGAGCATCAGTCTGAAACTGAGGAGGATTTCAAATTCATTGGAAGATTAGGATGAATTTTGAGGATAATTCTAAGACTGTTTCTGATGTCAATAAATTGGATTTTTAGGTGGGAAGCAGCTACTTTTTTACTGAGTAACAAAATTCTTTCTATCACTTGGTAAATGGATCGTGTCTGCACAACAAATCTGTGGATGCTGAAATGCTGTTAGCAGGGAAATTTTCTCTTCCTGCATTCATTCTGTGAGAACTTTTCCTTTGCTGTGTAAGCTATGTAAACAATAGATAGGGTTTTTGTAAATAGCATTCATATCTGGTATCTTCTGACCTTGTGTACATTATATTAGGAAAAAACATTTCTAAGTGGGTGTCCGAGATTTTGACCAATCACCCTAGGAGAAGTGTGAGCACTGTTCAATTGCTTTATGGAACTAGAATATATAAATGGTATTGTAAATTTAATAAATAATTCATTCCTCGCTCTAACTCCTGCCTCGCTGCACCTCTGAACCCCTGCTTGGAAGCCCACACAAATCTACAATGAGGATGGATTTGCATTTAAAATAAATAAGGGTGCTAATTCATAGGATCATTTACCTGTCAGGCACTGATAGTGAGTTTGGGGTAATACAGCACTAAACAGGAATATGGGGTTTGCTTATCATGGTTTCTTTCAGTGGAAAAAAAAATTAAATAAAAACCATAAAACAATCTGGGACACCCAAGTCAAAATTGCCAAAATGGATCAATGAACTTGACAATAGGCCATAGGGAATATTCCAACCTTGCAAGATGAGAAGGGCAGTTTCAGAGAAAGCATTAGGGGAAAAAAAGAGATGAAAAGTGTTTTGAGTCAATAAATTCAAACATTATAATACAATCAAGATTTACAGTGATTAACAACTGTCCTAGTAATTTTCATCTCCAGTGTTGCATTTTCGTCCTGATTTCAACGGATTCAATAGATAGATCTAGAAGAAATCTGCAATTTCAGTGAAAAGGAAGTTTTACAGAAGAATGACTGAAGGACCCTTCAATGTCCTCCTTACATTCCAAAACTGAAATAAAAATAGGAATTGCTGACTCATAGCCAATTTGTAATTTGTAAATGGCAGCTGTTGGTATTCACTGTTAGTGCACAGGCTGAAGCCAAAAATTAGTAATCTTTCTATATGTTAATTAAAATTAAAATATAATTTCAGAAAGCAGAATATAATTATAAAACTGGATATCACATCACTACTCTTAAAATTATGATTGTCGATTCCTTAAGAACTGTTTTACAGGGAAAAAAACATCATTCCCAAAAACTATTACCTCTGGAAAAAAAGTACTGTATTAATTAGTAGCAGCACAAGGGTATGAAAGTGTTCATTTAGATGAAGTTCACTGGATCTGTGTTCTACAGGACAGCAGACTCTTCTTTCATAGGTCATGCAAACTGAGCAGCACTAGGTGGTTTTTTTATTATGATATCCTTTCTTATATATCTTCTCCTTCACATTTTTTTTTCCTTTGACAAATACCAATTAACTCTTAAATACGGATGTGTAGCTTCTCTTTTTTCATTATTATTAGATTTGCATAAATATTTTGATACAGCAGGCTAGTATTTGGGGGGAATATAAATAGATGTGGTTAAATAAATGTGTTATCATACATAAAAGTGGGAACTTAAGATGAGCAGCACTCACACGTCATGTCTGATAAGCAGCACTTTCACCTTCAGGCAACAAATTATACTTTGCCTGGTAAATATCTTAAGATATTCTCATCCATCCTAAAAATTGCTTTCTAAAATGTCAAACTTACTTTAAATCCATGGAAGGATAAATCATAGAGCATATGATAGCTGTATCACTTGATGACAATTATCCCTGGGATGGGGGTGCTTTCTCATTTAAAAAAAAAAAAGTTCCAAATAAGTAGATTGTAAATTTGTATTCATTATTGGTAACTGTAATACCTGAGAGCTTGCTAAGAGCTATTTAGCACAAGAACCTGGTGTAGAAAGGATAACTAGGAAAGCAAGTTGCCACACTTCTTGAAAAGAAAGTACTTGGGCATTTTGTTTTTTTCTGGAGAATGTGATATGAAAAAGAAAAAAATTAGGTTTAAAAAATGTGTGCAAAGCAGTGCATTATTAAGTGTCTGAATCAGTTCAAAATAAAGTTGTTCTGGATAGTTCATTAGTCTGGAAAATTGTGTAGTAATGGGAAATTATTACATTTAAATCATAGGAAAAGTTGTCTTAAAGTGATCAAAAGCAGTATAAGTCTGAGGCCTGTTTTTTTGACATGTCTTAAATAAGTTAGTGTTTGCAATGTACAAGAATGTAAAATACAGAATTCACCATGTAAATTGGCACTATTACTTCAATTCAAAGCCATTTTGCCTGTCACGTACCTGTCATAACACAACAGTGGTGCCAAATGTATCGAAAAATGTATTTAGGCAAAATTTAATCTCACAGTTATTCTGAGTGCAAAAATATTGAACAACTACTACAAACGCAGAGCAAGGTTGCTGAAAAAATAAGATGATCACAGTGTCATGATTCTTCACTAATTAGCTTCTTCAGTAATTTAATTGGGGGAACGCTGAAATTGGTTTCATATAAAGGATATGTGATTTAACTAGGAAGACAATATTTTTAGGCCTCTAGTTCTTATTAATTTTACATACAAAAGTAGAAATTGTTGACAGAAATATTTATATAAAATAATAATAATACAATAGTTAATTATTTGTGCTAAATCAGTCATACAATGACCATATCACTCATAATACTTCAGGGTATTTTAATTATAAAATTGACTAAAAATTTGAAAAAGAAATACAGTGTACATTTCTTCAAAATATATAAGTACATTTTGAAGGAATGAAGAAATGCGTACCTAGTTCATTCTGTGATTCTGTAATTAGGGTTATTATTTGGAAATAGTTTTATGCTCACAACTGGGGGTAAAAATAACATGTGATGTCATAACTTTATCAGAAGGAAAACCTAAAGGGCACAAAATCTTATATATGTGGTTTTATCTTAGGTATATAATATAAAAAACATATAGATGTGGTGCTTGAGGACATGGTTATTATTTCGAAATAGCTTTATGCTCACAACTGGGGGTAAAAATAACATGTGATGTCATAACTTTATCAGAAGGAAAACCTAAAGGGCACAAAATCTTATATATGTGGTTTTATCTTAGGTATATAATATAAAAAACATATAGATGTGGTGCTTGAGGACATGGTTTAGTGGTGCACTTGGCAGTATTAAGTAATGGTTGAACTTAATGATCTTAGAGGTCTTTTCCAACCTCATTTTTCCTATGTTTCTGCCTATGGTCAGCTATAAGCACACAGCAGGAGCATTGAGGGCAGTGTATAGATCTGTGCTCCGTTAAAGTCTCAGGAGTCAGCTGCTGGTAGCTCAGAACTTACCGACTTCTGTTGCCTCCAGCCTTGCTTCTGCCACAGTTAATGATCTCACCAAGACCTGCAGTTTCGGTGACCTGTAGATCATTTCTGTTCAACCAGGGGATTAGAAAACTGTAATTAAAAAGAGAAAAAGGCAGGTACTAAATGTAGTCAGACGCATTTTGTACTACGCAGTAATGACATGCAATCATACAACCCTTTCCTAATGCATAAACATTAGAAGAATAAAATGGCAAGCAAAAATGACACTATCCATTGTTTTAGGGTTTAATTTCAAAGACAAAGGAATACGTGTCTCCTAAAATACTTACCATAGAAATCTCAGGTACCGTGAGTGTCTGTAAGGCTAATGGAGGAAGAATTTTGTTTTTAAATAGACAGGAAGTAATTTAATTGCAAATGCATGACTAGCATGACTTACTTATTCATGTAAGTCTCTCCTATTCTGCTTTTCATAGCTGCCTTTGGGGTAATAGAGTTTTTTTCTCAGTACAATCATCTAGACAGCAGCTATAAACCTGTATTAATGTTAATGGGGTTCACAAGGTTATGGCAAGTCTTGCTCATATCTCTTATTTTCGGAATTTACATTAGATTATCTTTTTGCTGTTGTCTCATAAAGATTCCGCGGAACTTTTCCTACAGCCCTCTTTCTTGTGTTCCTAATCTTTAATAAAATTTTATTACATGCTGGAAAAATGTTTAACACCAGAGACCATAAAATTAAAAGCCAAAGCTCTTTGGGTTTATTACTTACTCCATAGAAGCTTTCATTATTAGTACATTATATTGATAGTAAATTAGCTTTAGAGAGTTTCTTTTCAAACGACTACAATCAAGAGAAATTGGAAAAAAGCACCTGATATCTCTTATTTAGTCTGTAACCCCCCCGAAAACAATATCCTTTTCCTTCAAATTTTAGTGACACGATCTTTATCCTCATTTCATTAACTATTTGACCTCACTCCTCTTTGTTGCAGAGTGTAAGTAGCTGGAGTGGCCCATTATTCAGAGTTCAACTCCGAAATTAGCAATGTGCTAATGGGTTAGAGAGGTAACTGTTAACTCTTTATTGCTGCACTTCTTGTGGGTGTTTACTGCAGCTCTGTTTACCTGTAAATGAAAATTACTCCATAACCTCACTCCAAATATCCTTTTTAAATTAACATCTTTACCTGTCAGATGTTTCGATTAAGTCTCCCACAATCTGCTACATAATATGTCTCAAAATACTGTGGATTACTGCTTGACAGCGGTTGAAAAGGGATATGTATATACAAAACTTAAGTTTCTTAAGGAATGTTTTAAATAACATCAAAATCCAGATTGTTAGGTGTGGCGAGTGGTCTCACATGGACCTCACATGTGGATTAGCACGTGCAGCATACATCCAACTTCCCTAATTGTGCTTCAGCCTAAAGCCAGGACCCCAAACTAGAGCAGCCTCGAGCTTGCTGTGATGCTCAGCAGGTTTCTGGACAAGCTTACATGTCTTTTTCTCTATCAGAAACAGAGAAGGAGAAGATCCCTTAATTACTCTTCAGATGTTATTATTTTAGACATATCTTTCCTCACCTACTCACATCAAGTGATTTTTTTTTTCAGATTTCTCTCTCTTTTTTTGCCTGCTGACAGTGGAGATGATTGATAAAATGTACATTATTTCTAATTTTAGTTGAAGTTGCATTTAGCAGAAAAATAGTAATATATTTTTCATCTTTTGACTTTCCTAGCTGATGTGTTTGTTACATGGTCTGTTAAAAAATATGTGCCTGTGAGCAATGAGAGTAAAACTGAATTTATGTGTCTTTGCAGTTGCACATTAGTAACCCCATTTTAATTTTTTTTAATATTAGCAATTTTTTCTATAGATGTTCTGTCTAAATGAAGACAGAAAATGTGCAGAGGAGCTAACGGATCATTTTATGCGGTTTACAAAATAGAGTGTAATTTTGAAAGTACTCCCAAGGAAATTTTCCTACCCAATGATATATTGAAGATTTATTTTAAAATTATTAATGCATGTATCCTTTATAAAATATGTATTGTTAATCTTACTAAGTTTGCCTTGATATGTGTATAGGGAGCCAAGTGGGAAACACTAGAAAAAGTTAAAATTCTTTTATGTTAAGACAGTTAAGACCCTTTTCTTTGATTTGAGCAAAGATGTGGTTTGGAAAATATTAATAAAGAAAATATTCATTGGGAATTTTGGCCATTATTAGGAATTTTCTAGTAACTTGATTAAAAGCATTGCATTGAATCATAAAGCATAAGAATTGAAGAATGACCTAGTGATTAACTCCAAGCCATTTAAGTTCAATTTAGCCCTGAGTAATTTAAAAAACTGCTTACTGCCTTACACCTGAAGTCTCATTATCTTCCAAAATGGTTAATCTCCCCCCTTTTTCTACATTTATTATTTTATGCTAAAATAATAATCGATAAAATGCAACTGTGCTTGTAAGTACAACTAACAGCTCACCAGCAATAAAGGAATTCATTTCTATTATATAGGATCTACAACTTCTACACCCATCCCTAAACATCTGTGAAGTACTTACAAGATTTTTGCCTAATATCTTCAGTTTCTTTACTCCATTTTACAGTGAAGCTACATTTAGTGCATGATGTGTTCATTTAAGTATTTGAACTTTTTATGTATCACTTCTCCTATATTGTAGCTCCTGATGTGAAGTCTGCAAGTGTTTAACATATACCTTCTGTTTATTCTTGAAAATACAAGATTTCTCCTTCAACTAGTTGGCACAAATTTTGCCATGAAGGAATTTCTGTAGTTGAAATATCAGTCACTAAGTCAAACTAAAATTATTCTGGCTTCAAATAGGATGCTTATTCTGTATTTTTTAATTGCGGGGTCTTATTCCTGATCTAAATGAAAGGTGTTTCTTATTATTCTTCATTGTTACCCGGATCTATTACCAACCAAGTGCAATTAGAATGAAAAACACCAATGGTTACCTCTATGTTTTTAAGTTTCTTACTATCTTCATTTATCTGTACTGATTTCTGTATTACTGTGTTTCTGATCAAATACTCTGGCTTTCAATAACCACTGAAATTTCACAATCTATTTCACTCTTTTCTATGTAGCAGTTTCTCTGTGCCTGTGCAGCAAACAGCAACGATTCTCACACAGCATGAAGAAAATCTGTTCCCTGACCAATAACAAACTTGTCATGATTTTTTGGACATAGCTTCTCTAGGAAGAAAAATTAACGAGAGGAAAGTTATTTGGTCATTTCATTAATACCAATATTGTGAAACGGTTTTGGTCAATGAACGTTAGATTAGAGATGCCTCCTCCCTGGGTCAGAATTCCATTAGCTGCTCATTGAATCCAACAGAGAAGAACAACAAAATGTATTTGCAAATATACATATTGCAGATATATCTAGATATATCTGGATAGATAGATAGATAGATAGATAGATAGATAGATAGATAATCTGAGGGAACCAACTGCCTTCCTCACCATTTCTAGTTGTGAATGTAATACCATAATTTGGACTGTCATAATAGCAATAGCTGTAGTTCCTAATCATGAGACATTTGGGGGGAAAAAAGTGTGATTTTGTGGTTCCATGCTTTATCTTCCTTCATGTCTCTGTCATGCTATGGCAGAACAACCCCTAGAGAATCCCAAGGGTAGACAGAAAAGTTTGAAGTCTAACTCGCACTGCAGATCAAGTGGATGAAAAAAAGTGAAAAATCATCACAAATGCATGATTTTAAGATTAAACTAGCTTCTGCAGAGTTGCATAAAATTGTTTCTGTGTCAATTTAGAGCCAAAAATAGCAGAAGCACATCACTTAGCTTTTTTTAAAATTTATTGACTTGCATAAAATTCTGTTGAAAGGCAGTAAAAGTGTTACATAAATACCAAGAGCAATTTAACTTGGCCAAGGTGACCCTTCATCTTCAGACAATAATACTGTGCCTAGATATTTGCAGTATATTTAGTGTAATATATCACACATGCTAATCTGAGATCTTCAACTACAGCAAGCAAGTAAGCCTTAATCTCTGTCAGGAAGACATAACAACTCCAGCCTGTGTCCAGATACATCATTTAGAGATTAAAATGTATATCTTATTTATTGAAGAAGTTTTGGTGGCTGGTTTCTTTTCTTCTCGCAACAGCTTTTTTCCCAAAATGCTAGGAGGTCTAGAGAAATTTATAATACTAATGGGATAGATATCCTAGCATATGATACAAAAATAATACAAATGAAAGTCCAGGTTCACCCTGCTTCTGTACAGTTTGTATTGTACAAATGATGTGCAACCTGTGCTTTGCAGTTGGATGGTTTTTTTCCATTTTTTAACTTTTATTGCAGTGTATTTCTAAAGTTTTTCTATTCCTGTGCAGAATGTAAACCACAGTTTACTTGCCATCTTGATTTTTATTTGTTCCCTTTTCTTTTTATTTTAGATATGTGAAGTCTCAGGAAGCCAAAACTGTATTCATTCACTTTTCATGTTCAGGGCCTGAAAGAAGATTTGTATGTGTTTGGAGATGGAATTATTTCTGTATTTTGCCAAAACATTCTTAGTTTTGATGGACTGCTATTTTGCTTTCTGTCCCTGACTAGGGTAAGCCCTGTAAAATGCAGTATGGGCAACTGAATGAAATTCTATTCCTGTTATTTGCACTGATCAATTGATCCTGCATTTTGCCATGCAGTACTTCTGTTTTCTCATTTATGAAACCAGGGGCACTGTTTACTGCAAAACACCGTAGGTGAACTCTTTCAAGCATGCTTATTCTTATCAGATCTACACTTTTTTATTGTTCCAAATAAGTTGTGATTTATGATGTGACAAGCAAGAATTAAAAACCAGGAGACAAGATGGAGACAACATTGCATGAATATCTGCTGTTGTTAGTGACATGCAGACACATTATCAAAACATACCATATTTGTGCTTTTTTACTTATTTTTCTCTAATGCCTCTTTCTCTTTTTTCCTTTTTAAAAATATTGCTATAGATGTCCTTTTTTTTACATGCTTTCTGACATCTTCTCATTATCTGGGGTTGTGGAGGGTTGGTTGTGGGGTGGGGGTTTGCTTCATTTTGTTTATTTTAATGAGTAGCACTATCCAGGTGATGAATTTTCAGCTACCCCAAGGCTCTGATTTGCATAAGTCAGTCACACAGTGCTCTATATCTGTCTTTTTAATTCTTCACCTATTCTGACTCCTAAATTGCTTATGAATTGTGGGTTGGTGTTTGCTGGTGGCAGTATAAGTAGGTAGAAAGTACAATATCCAGAACAGTGGGAGTGTTCTGGAGGTACTGAGAGTAGCTGTAGGGGACTCTGCAGCCTTGTTGCATACTCAGGACTATAGTCTTCAAGGTATATTGGGGAAAAATATTTTCAAATCATTTTTTATACTTAGAAAGATCTCCTGAATAAAAAAATTTTGTGTAATATATTGCCAGGCAGTAATAGAAGACCCTGAAAACCATGGTGAAGTTTATATTCAAAACTAACACTTGAAGCACCCTTCTGTTACTGTCAGGCAGAAAAACATAGTAGAGCTATCCTGCCTTTTGAAAAATATTATAAAAATATTGATATCTAAGTGCTTTTTATCAGCTCTGTAGCAAAGATAATATTCCACAGAACTGAACCATTAAATAATTACAGAGCATCAAAAGTACATACAGCTTTTGCTATGTGCAAAGCCAGTTATTTCTCAAGTTGCCCCGATTTTTTATTTGACTAAGAAAAACAATGAATTAAAACTTTAGAATTTAAATACGAAGGATTAATGATATGCATGCCAGAAGTTTATTATAAAGTCCTTTGAAAGAACAATAATTCAAGAAGCTCTTGATATGCTATGTGGCAAATCCAGTCATATTTCCAGTTGAGCTACATAGAGCCCTCACTAATAAATGTAATTTTTTCCTTGGTCATTTAGAGGTTATTCTATTTTTCCTTTTATCTAGGTATTATAGGCTCAGGTATATTTGCTGCAATAAAGTGCCTTGAAAGCAATTTAGGAATGATATTTCTATGCTCTTAAATATATCCAACAGCATTTGCATGCCTATGCACACAAGATAAATAAAGGCTTTAGGACCCAGTTCTCTTGAGATATCTATGCAAAGGATAGCCATGGACCTTAGCAACACGCTATCAAATTAATTATAAAAATGACTGTGGCATAACTTCGTGATAAGCAAGTGTCCCAACTACAGTGCCATGAGAGCTGAACTCAGGACTCCAATCCTGTAATACTACACAAACATTTTCTTTAAAGCATATGCCAGGATGGAAAATTAATCTCAGGGAAATGTCAGAACAGAAACATCATAGAAAAATGCTGCATTTGGGGATTAAATAATTAGAGGCAAGGGAAGTCTTATAGGAAGCCCTCTCTTTTTGTAAAGGCAGTGAGCCTTCTCAGCTTCCACTGAAATTGCTGTGGTTGTGCTTAGGACTTTTCAGGACCAAACCCCAAATGTGTTACCAACAGCTATCCCACAGCAGTAAGCTCTCCTCCAAATCCATAATATGTATTCAGCTCACACATTGCTACATCATTAGAAGCAGTACTGGCTTTCAGCAAATATTTCTATCATTAGCCCAGCTGACTTCAAAGAAAGCAAACTGAGTGGCAGCAGAGCATTTCTCTCACCTATAAAAGTCAGAAGACTCCTGATCTAACATAGTAGCATCTACCTACAGAGTAGTAGAGATCTAACAGGATTTGTTAAATTTTCCAGCTGGATTATATGAAGCATAATTTAGTAGTTGTTTTTTAAGGCACAAGCTCTCGTATCTTGGTATGCACTCAAAAAACAGATGCTTTTCAAAAGATACTTTTCCCCTCTTTAAATATCAGCCAAATGATTAAAGTGAAAGAGAAGCTGTAGACAGCTGTGGGAACACCTACCTGGTTACAAACAAAACCGCAAGAGATGATCATAGAAAGCAAATATTTCACCAGTTTCACTGGTTGCTCTTAAGGAATAGAGTGTTGCTGATGGTAAGACTGAAATCTTGTACTGTTTTAACGACAAGATATAATTTCCATTTCCATGGGCTCATTTTACAGGTTCTTACATATGTACAAATTTTAGTCTGGTATTTATGTTAGCATATTTTGATTGAATTTGCTATGTGAAGAACAATTTTGGCTATTTTTAGCAAAGAAAAGTCTGCTTGGGTTTTGGCAGAATGATAAAGTGTGCTTTAAATTCACTTTTCCTCTACAAAAATGGAGCAGGTAAACAATAGGCTAAATTACTACAGGTAATAAATGAGAAATTGGGAAGATGAATGAAGCTAAATACGTTATATTTTTCATTGTCTTACCATAAAATTACAGAGCACAGGTGCTCTTGTAAATGGTACTCACTTGGAAAATTTTAATGTTCCAAAGTTGAATAGCTGGATTTTGTGGTGGTGTTATGCTGCAGTGCGATTTCAAGTAATGTTGGAATAACATCTGTTTGCAAATTTCAGTAGTTTTTCTTATATTACAGTAGTTTTCTTATATTACAGTAATTTTCTTATATTACAGCTTCCACATGTGTGTAGCTGCAAATCTCAGTTCTGTTATCTGCAGAAAATTACAAATGTCTTTTACATTATTTCTTGCAACTGCTCAAAAGTGTGTAGCCGTAGAATTGCCCTGAACACAGCATGCACCTGAATATCCTCCATGGTAAGCTATTAATAAATTCCAGACTTTTACAGGTTAGTTCTCTTTTCACCACACTGTATCAATCCACACTTTAAATTATTTATTTTCTTTGCTTAGTTTGTTTTTAAGTAGTAAGGAGGCATGCTTTCAGGTATGTGTGCACTAAGAATTACTTAGAACAACCTGGATTCTTTTATGTTGGACATTATTGATTTAAATATAATTTGGACTGTAAATGTTTAACTTCACTAGGCTACAAAATGTGTGACATATGGGGTTCTATTTAGTGAGAATTTTCCTGAACAGCCAACCTAAACAACTGATTCCAATAATTTCAGGTTTTCATTGTCTCATATATTTCATACCAACATATGCTATGCAACAAGAAGATGGTGATGTTTTGTCCACACTTTAATATAAATTATTTATGACTTCCACAAGGTTAGTACAAGGAAAAAGTATTTCTAAATTCTGTTTTCACTTAAGTAAACCTCTTTCTCTTGTATAATCTCATCAGAACTTTGGTTTGTTTCCTTTTGTTTATTCTTCTCTAAGCATGAGACTTAGTCTCTCTTTTTTTGCAGTTAAATAGAAGTAAATACATCATTCTGACTCTGTTGAAAACTGAGGTACAATGAATCATCACAGAGCTGCTCTTATTGATCCAGAACAAAATGGTTGTATACATTTTCACAAGGGCTTTCACACCCTCAGCTGCATGGAAATATAAATAAGAAACTGCAGTTGTTCCAAGGATGTGAGGCAACTGAAAGCGTTGGTTTAAGGTTCTGTTAGAAAACCGAAATTATCTCCAATATGCGAAGCTTTCAAAATAAGCTGTATTAGAAAAAAACCAGCAGAATTCAGTGCACAATAACAAACATATGGAACTTCTTTGTATGTGTAGCTAGGCATTTTTAGAATTACACTCCTCTCCTGTGAGTCTTTTCTCCTTTACCAGCCCCTTGCTGTCCTGGAGGCGTTTGGGTGTCAGCTTAAATACTAGCTGCCTGAGAATAGTTAACAGACTTCCACTCCATACTGTAAATACAAATACACTCTGTATATTACCAGTGGAAGGTGACCTATGATTTTTTTTTCTTCCGTTTCTGTGCTACTTTCTTATCTTTGAGCACATTTGTGAGTTTGCTGCGTGCTGGATTGCCATGGAAAGAATGCTTTGCTCTGGTCTCTGACAGAGACTATCATCTCGCTGTAGTTCAGGGAGGACTGTGTTAGCTCTCATACAGAAAGAATGTTCAATTAGAGCTGATTTCCTCTGGTTTGAGGTGGTTAGGAACTAGTTTTTTTCCCCAAGGAGACTTTAACTAAGAAGACTTATTTAGTAGGAAATACTAAAAATAGTACTTGAAAACTTCGATATCTTCCCCACCTCTTGACAAATGAAACTTTAAAATCTTTTTTTTCTTTTAGAATAGTTTTTTTGCAAGAGATAAAGGACCCCAGAAGACTTACAGAGCAAAAAATTAAATTAATAATGTATATAATGTCCAACATAATATACTGCTATGAGGCAGTTGCATGTCTGAGGGAATATTCTGCACTCATGGTAATATTATGAAAAGAATTATTCAGGAAATTGACATCTAGGTATGTCATCTATCATCCCAAATAATCTATTTGAAAGAAAACTCCTTTCACTTTGACAGATGTCCAGCCATTTGAGATTATTGTGGATGTTCATCTTAGAGAAACTCCTTTATAACCAATACAAATGTCTGTGAAATGTGAAGAAAATGAAATGTGATCTTTCGATATCCATGTTGAATATATCCTAACAATTTCCACTTCTAATTGGAATGGGGTTGTTGTAGATTATTTGCAAAACTTAGAGCTGTGCTCAATGCTGAGTGTTGGCATAAAAGTAAGCAGCTATTTTCCACATTAAAGATAGTTGAATACAGTGCAAATTGGAACAAAAAGGAAATAACTATAAGGGCAAACATGTTTACTTTAGAAACAGTATGGAGAAGTTTAAAGATCTGGTACATTATAGGATTTGCAGTCCTTTAAAAAGAATTATCCTATAAAATTATATCTCTGTAGATGTGCATTAAATAGATATCAAAACTGAAGTATGTCTCTCCCACTTACTGTTGAATAATATTGACAATGCAGTAGAGAAAAGCTAGTTATCTCTACTGTAAAACATGGCAAATATATGTCTATACATGTCCAGTGACCATCAATTATAGAAATATGTAGTTTTATTACTGGTTTTTGTATTGACTTCTCATTGATTTTTGCATGTGAGTTACTGTGGAAGATATTTAAATCAGGATATAAAGAAAAGAAATACAATTATTTTTCTTTATATAGATATACACATATATATAAATTACATATTTGTCTGTGAATTCTGTTCTGGAAAGATATAATAGATACTCAATTACTTTAGAATGTCTCTAATTTGGAATAAGGTATTCTTTAAGGTCCCGTCCAAGCCAGTCTATGAGTCTATGAAACTTGTAGGGCTAGGAGGATAACTCGAAAGTCTATAATACACTTCAAAATTATGTGAACTTTTGTAATTGCAAATAATGCTACTCAAGAAAGAAGGGTGAAGGAAAAAGTTACAGGTTTGGCACCTTTTTCTTGGCCAAAATTAATACATAAGGCATTAATATGGCAGCTGGCCTGTGTGTGTGTGTTTGTGTGTATGTGTGTGCAATGTACCAACAAACTCCCTGGTTTCCAGGAGCAGTCAGAGCTGACTTTGGAAAGATGATATTCCTGGCTCTTGATCGATGTACCTTGCCCAGAAAAGCTCTGACAACTTCATCCACTTGCTACATACAAAACTGCTTAGTTTTTACAGTAAGTGCTACAAATCCTTGAGCAACTTGTGACCTCCTAGACATGACAAAAGCCACTTCCATCTCAAAAGAATAAGACATGTCCCAGAAGAATACAAAACTGAGTGCACTGAGAAGTGGGGATGACCCCAGCCTTGGCTGTTCCCTATCTGAAGCCTCTTGGAAGACCATCTGGTTAGTAATCTTGGTGCAGGTTGGTAAAGAGAAGCAAACCCAGTCCAGGGGGATCGCTCACACTGGCCTCACTGAACATGCCAAACGGATGTCACAAAGTGCAGACAGGTGCAGCCAGCACACCAAAGACAGGCTGGCAAGTCTTTGCAGTAGGTAGTTTTTGAATGTTTGTGGTTTGGGTCCATGAAACCTTCAGTGGCAAAAAGTGTGTTTCTGGACAAACTGCATGATCTCAGTATTTGAAGTTCATCAAAATGGGCATATCAAGACATTGCCCATCATTAGAGGAAACCATCATGGCTATCATAGAACTGAGGTTTTTTGGTCCTTGAATATAATGAGTTTGCACTCTGCCAGAAACTGCTTTGTTTGTTTGCTTACATTGAAAATGCTGTGCAATCTTTCTGTTAGATCAGTATGAGTGTCCATGTTTATTTTTTTTTAATGTGGAAATCGATTATCACTAGAAACCCTTAGTGTAGAAAAGATTAATCTGTGACACTCTAAGCAACAGAAAAAAATTGCATTGATGTGACCCGTATTGGTCATCTGGCAAGTCCTGTTCCTAGCACTCTGGCATCTCATGTGAAAAACTGCTGACTACGTTGTGCAATCATGGCAGAAAGCCCTGTGAGAAGAAAGAGCCAGTAAGACTATTTCTAATGTCGGAAATAATTGAGCTACATATCAAAGTCAAAAAATCTTTTGAAAAATGGGATTTGGTTAACCTAATTTTGCAGTTTTATTTAGCAGTGAAGATGAGGGTATTATAACAATAGTGCACCTTTTGAGAAGAAATGCTGTTTGGTATTAGAAAATGAAAAATATATAAAGCATAACTGAAGGAAATTTCAAAGGCATGAAGGAGAACTGGGCTGTTATTCATTCCACTGCAAACTTTGGAAGAGATCGCAAAGAAATAAGGAGTTTGTTTTGCTTCTCTTCAAGCATTCTGCAAGTTTTGCTGCAAGCAAAGCACTCATCAACAGAGTCTAGTTTCCTCTGCAAGCATATACTTTCAATACATTTTAAACAATTATTTCAAGGATCTGAAATGCAAAGCTTGGTTTTTAGTCAAGCTTGTAAGGTCTCACCAGGAAGATGCTTCTAAATTATTGCAAAGTAAAAAACAAGATAGAAGATTTCGTGTTCCTTGAAGAAATATTTGCATTTGAAATCCAGTATTGAAAATATCTGAGGACAGTTTAGAAAGCTTTAAATTGAGAAGGAATTCATAATCTTTATCCAAACAATTTCACTCTGGAATCCTTGATGTCATTTTTAATACGTAAGGCATTGGTCTAGTAAATAGGCCTCACTCAGATCAGTAATAGCATATTCATTTTTATATGAGAGGTTATTTTTAATAATAAAACCTCTTGTTTGCAAAGTCTTCCCGTAAGACTCACACATCATCAGCAAGTATATAAGCCTTTAAATTTTTCTTTTTCATGTAAAAAGTCAGTGTTGGTCCTAAAATTTTATGGAATAAAACTGCCTAAATAGATGCAGTATGCCCTCTGGTGTTTTGGCCAGAACTCAAATTTAAAGGACTGTGCTGATTTGGCACAGCCTTTTTTTTTGGTAGCGGCCAGGGAGGACCACAGGGCTAGCTGCTGTGAGAAGCTGCTGGAAGCTTCCACCGTGTCTGACAGAGCCAGTCCCTGATGGCTCTGAAGATGGACATGCTGCTGGCCCAATTAGAGAGGTTGGTAGTGCCTCTGTGCTGACATATTTAAGAAGAAAATCAAAACTGCGCGAGTGCAGTTTTTCCCAGGGGTGGCAAGGCGCCGCTGCCGGGGCCATCCCTGGTGCAGCGCGCGGTGATGCGCCACAGCCGCTGCCATCGTGGCGCGGCCCACAGCAAGCCTTGCCTGCCTGGCCACCCCTAGCCGGCCGTGCTGCAGGCAGAAGGGCAGGGGCAGCAGTAGAGGCTTCTCCTTCCCAGCATCCCGCATGAGGAGTTAAACAGTGCCAGCACCATGGCAGCCACCACTGCCCACACAGTGATGGTGGGGCTGCATGGCCGACGGTGAAAGCATGGCGAGCATCTCCCCGATACAGAACCTAGATGAAATCAAGCTCTCGGTGCTGCAGGATCCTGCAGGAATCTTTGAAATAGTGGAACTTGTTGGCAGTGGTACCTACAAGCATCGGTTTTTCTAGTCGGAGAAGAGGAGGAAGTGAGGACGTGGGAGGGAAAACAATATGGCAGCACCACAGTCAGTGGAAAAGAGGAGGAGGAGGTGCTCCAAGCGTTGGAGCCAAGATTCCTTTGCAAGCCGTAGTGAGGACCTTGGTGGAACAAACTGGCCCCCTGTAATGCATTAAGTCCATGGGGAGAGATCCACTCACAGCCCGTGGGAAGAGTGCTCATGCCGGAGCGGGTGGATATTAGAGAAAGCTGTGATCCAGAGGGAAACCCGAATAAAGAGAGGGAGCCCTTGCTTCCAAACTAGAGCAGCCTAGCCTGAGAGGACTGCACCCTGTGGATGAGTGACCCACACCACAGCAGCTTTGGGAAGACTGTTTGCCCATGGGAGGGACCCCACGGCATAGCAGAGACAAGACTCCTCTCCCTGAGCAAACAGAAGATCTCGAATGACGAATGACGAGCTGACCAAAACCCCCATGCCCTGCCTCCCTGCGCAGACGTCGGGAAGGAGGGAGAGGCTAGGGAGGAAAAGGTGTTTTAAAGGCTTATTTTACTTCCCATTATCCGCCTCTGACTCTGTTAATAATAAATTTACTTTCTACCTTTAAATTTGAACCTGTTTTGCCCTTAGAGTGCTTTTCTCCCAGTCCTTATCTCAACTCATGAGCCGTTTGTTAATTTTTTTCCCTCTCCTCTGCCCAACTGTAGCAGAAGAGGGTGAGCGTCTAACTTTTGTGCATGCCTGGCATTTTGTCAGTGTCAAACCATGACAAGGACCCAGCCAGGGTCTTGCCCTCTGTTCTTCTCTCCTTTGGCCTTTGTGAGAAGTGTGGTGGTGTTTTAAACTTGAACTTAGGACTTCCAGATCAGTGTCTGGAAGGGTAACAGTGTGAAAAGTAACTGGATGTGATGGCTGTGTGATAGCTGAGGGGATGCAGTGCCCATCAGTTAGAAAACACAGAATGAAGCAGTTCCGTTCACTGCTCCCAGGTTTGGCTGGTGTCTGAGCAGTACAGCTCTGGTAAGCGATTTTAAAAGTTTGTTACAGAATCTGATCCTACTGGCTAAGGCAATCAAATAGAAATTGAAAAACCTTATAAAATCTTGTATTTTGTTTTGTGAGAGAGAAAAGAAGAAGAGTTCTAGTATGTAATAATGGACTTCACTCTTTTGAAAATTAAACAGGAGACAACTGGAAATTTTCCTGTTTTCCAGTTTCCTAGAAATAGGAAATGCTGTAAACATCTGAAAATGTGACACTTGGAAAGTACTTTCTTGATAACAACTTACCTAAAATCTCAAATTTCCCGTTGTTCTGTAGAAATGAGTACAACATGCTGAGAAATTCTGTATCATTTGTTAAGGTACAATCTTAAGCAAGAATCAAATTCTGAAATAAGAAGCACTATGCACAGGCATTTATTCTCAGTTAATAAGGCTTAAAAGCTGTCTGGTTTTGCTGGCATCCCATGGGGATTCTCTGAGTCAGGTAGTCAAGAAATCAAGTGAACATATGTTTTATCATTTATTGAACATATGCTTCTTTTATTCAATGAGAAGAAATTTAAGTTTGAAGAATTGTAATTTCTTTCAGTCCAAACAGACAGGTGACTCAACACAGATATTAAATGGCATTTATTATTTAACAAAACAATTATTTATATTGATTTTTAAAATTTGTTTATCTCCACATTACTTCCTCTAGTAGTCAGTTGCTCTATAAAACTAACAAATCCTCATAGGAGAGCTGTTAACCAGACTATTTCAACTATTTTATTTCAACTATGAATTGAACTATTTTTCATGGTTCAAGTTAAATTGTAAATAGTGACCTGCTTGGTTTAGTTTCTCTTATTCTCCATTATTTCTGAAAATTTTGTATTACTTAGTAATTCAATGCAGTATAAGTGACATAAGAAAGGTTTCAAAACTGGTGTCTGAAGTTTTAACTTTCCTTTACAGAAAAATTATTTTGCTTTGTTTCCTATCACCAGCCCCCTGAAGAGTTTCAATGCGTCTTGCAGACAATTTGATGCTTTCAGGATCGTTTCAGTGCATGTTCCTCCTTTTTCGTCCTTTTGAATCTTAAGAGTTGCAGGAAATATAGAAAATTATGCTTAAAACAAGCAACAATTCAGCGGAAGGAAATTCACTGCTTATAAAGTGATAGCAGAGTGCCTTCCCCATACAGCAGTCCAGTTGGAGTGTAAGGAGAGGAAGGCATGAACAGGAACATGTTTTGGCAGCCTGCACCTTGGGAAGTCCCAGCACAGAGAGAGGCTGTGGACAGCTGAAGTAATCTAGAGCAGTTCATAAACACGTCAACTCACAGCCTCGGTCTTTCCTAGAATCCACAAGAGTCAGAGGAATATGAGTTCTGAAAATGCTTTTTTTTCCTCTCCTTTATCATTTAGATAGAACGTTCTGATTATATATATGGAAGTAATCGTTTACAAGGGAATGTGTGGATGCTGAAATGCTGTTAGCAGGGAAATTTTCTCTTCGTGCATTCATTCTGTGAGAACTTTTCCTTTGCTGTGTAAGCTGTGTAAACAGTAGATAGGGTTTTTGTAAATAGCATTCATATCTGGTATCTTCTGACCTTGTGTACATTATATTAGGAAAAAACATTTCTAAGTGGGTGTCTGAGACTTTGACCAATCACCCTAGGAGAAGTGTGAGCACTGTTCAATTGCTTTCTGGAACTAGAATATATAAATGGTATTGTAAATTTAATAAATAATTCATTCCTCTCTCTGGACTCCTGCCTCGCTGCATCTCTGAACCCCTGCTTGGAAGCCCACAGGAATGCTCTAACGAGAATGTATATTAAAACATCCCCTGTGTAAAATTTGCTGAAAATGCAGTATATAAAGTAGTTTACAGTTTGCAGTATATGACTTCTTGGTTTTTCATTTTAACCCTGAATTTTCAAATGTGACTCATTTGATATTTTATCTCAATTATATTAACGTTTTTAAATTATTATTTTATTTTTTTATTTTTCAGGTCTGGCAAAATGTCTCAGCAGGGAAAGAGAATTTTCATGTGGCCTTGAAAAAGGAAGAAAATCAAAGCACCCAGGAGTGTGATTCTCAAGATGTAAGATTAGCTCACCTGAAAACCAGGCCCTAATCTAGGCTGTATAAAAACACGAATGCTTTAGGCAACTGTCAATGGTACTTTTCCTGTTCAAGATGGTAGACATATTTTATAAGCTAGCAGTGGTCTGTATTAAACTGCTGAGGAGCAAATGCTCTTTGCTGTCAATCTGTGCATATATATTATCTGGGTTTCTTTTAAAAAATGCTTAATAGAACTGGTAGAGCTGTTGCAGGAGGAGCAGTGGTGGAAAGTGTGTCATCTGATGTTTAACCATTTCAAGAATTCGTTTGTTCCCGGTTGAAATGTTGCCTGCATTATAGTGAGATGCAAAAACCTTGTTTGCATAGCTTCATATTTATTACTAATTTGTTTATTTCTAATAATCAGACACAGCCTTCACAGATGCTTCATTTAATAAAGCAAAACCTCTGGGGAGATGTAAGAGAGGACAGTGTCATAGTTGAAAGGATGTGGTATCATTCACTGCCAGTCTAGAAAAGCTGCAAGCTATGTTTTTCTTATGACAGCTGTGACAGAAAGCTAAATCTGGTGCTTTTACTGAGACAATACACCCAGTCAAACAGCATGGTATGAGCTCGTAACAGAAATTTCAAATGCATGTATAGTGGCTGTAATTATAAAGGTACAAACAGAACACGAAAAAAACAGAAAAAATGAGCAAGACAAATTTTGTTGAGAGAGTCTGCTCTAACTGTTGAGGATTTTCTGCTCAACAGTCCAAAAAAGTATAGTGCTACTTTGACTAATTTGCAGGTGAAATATATATATTGAACATTCAATATATATTGAATATATTGTTATATGTTCAGATATAACAAAATCCTGTGGAGGTAGCTGGGCAGCTTGCTGTTAGTGATCATGGCAGTGTGAAAAAAATTCTGGGAAAAAAAATCCTAGATCATTCAGTGTACAAAAAATAATTTTAAAATATTATATAGTATCCATTTATTACAAATATGTTACAAGTTTATTCAGTCCTAAGTTACCTCCCTTCTGCCACATCCTCTACAGAACAAGGAGAGATTGCATATCCATAAGAGTGCATAATTTGCTGTTCAAAATTTCTTAATGTCTAAAGGTAAATGAAGCTTTATTTGTTAATAAAAATTGAAGGAGAAGAAAAACATGTAAAATTATGACGTTGGAGTGAACTCTCTTTAGATTATGACTAGAGGTTAGTCATAATCATAAACCTTGGAAAAGTTATGGAAGGTTTGATTAAATGTAGAATACTTTTGGTAGAGACTGAAGTACTTTAGGCTAAATATTTGTGCAAAGAGGTTTAAACAGCTCTATTTTAGAGAAGTGAATATATTAAAAGAGAAAAAAAAAGAAGATAACTGTTAACATATTTCAAAAATCAAAAGAGTATTTAGTTTCTGAGTCAAGTACTGCAATGAAAGACACCTAAAAGATTCACTTTCCCATAAAATCAAGGTTTTAGTTATTTAGATTAGCCAGTGGTTGTTTTTTGTGCTTCTAGCAACTAGTATTTTTAGCTGTTTAGTCAGTCAGCATGCTATGCTGCTTGGTGTGAGAAATTTGTCACTGTCGTGGTGCATCCCCTCTCCCCCCACAGGGAAAGGAGATTACTGCCACTGGAGTTAGAAGTGTTTGTGAGTTAAACTGTTTTTCAAGATTCAAGCTAAATTAAAATCTAACTCTATTCCCTGCATTTGTCTAAGTAACATTATAATTCAAATAAAAAGAAATTAGGCTATATATCTATATTATCCATTATAGCCTATGTTGTTAGGCTATAATGGAATTAAGTTTTATATCATTTAATCTCTCAATTATCATATTTTAAGACCAATTCTATATTTATGGGACTCACATTTCCTTTAAATTTTAAATCTTTATTGTTTGCTAAGTCTGTATTTGACAAAAACTCCTGCATGGAGGAAAAAAAGTAGTAAAATCAATGAAAGCATACCTTAGGGGTATTCAAATTAACTGTACCTTGCTAGATAATGTTCCTTACTGTAAAATTAAGCAGGCAATGGTTTTCCCAGTTTTATCTTTCTTCTAAACATGGTGCTGTTACAAATTCATTTTTGTACTGAAAAATGAGCATTATGTAATATTCATAGTTCTATCCTGTTCACATCTTTTAAAAAATCAATCTAGGACTCACAGTAATACACAACACACTGTGCTTGTGGTGTTTGTATTATTATGTTGACCATGCATTCACATATTTCACTCTTTCTATATTCCTGGAAAAAATAATGTACAAAGGGTCGTCACCTGGCTCTACTGCCTTCATTTAGCTCTTGATGCTGAATATTTTTCTTCCTAAAAAATTTTTAGTATGTAGCTTAAGAGCCTGCTTAAACTTCTGTGGAAGCACTAAGGAGAGGGACAGGCAAAAAATCATTTAATATTTATTCCAAACTCATTACGCCTGTGTTGAAGTACGAGACTGCATTGCTTCCAGGAGGTATCTGTGTCTTGTTCAAAGTCTTCAGATGGTGAGAGAAAGGTAGTGCCTCTTCCCTGCCCTCCCGTGAGGCCAGCACAGATTTAAAACTTACCTGTGACTAACAGAGATCATGTGCAAACAGAACTCACACAACTTTCTGCCCAACAGTGGGGGAAATAATCCGTATTGTGAAAGGCCATGTTACACTTGGTATGAAAACTAGAAATCCTTGAGGTATTCCCAACAATATTTTAAATTACAACCTGCCTTGTTATGATGGTACAAGAGGATTCAATGGAGTTGTATTTAGCTAACAGGACTGACTTGAGACCAGGCAGGGTTTTGTACATTCTAAATATTTTCGTCAAAGATGCTTTTACTCTTTTGTTAGCATTTTACTAACATTTCAGTAAGAACCTTTCAAAAAAAATGTTCACTCTTTGGAAGAAAAGCAATTCTTCTCTGACAGAAGTGGAGAAAGCTGCTTTTTGCCCAGTTGTGTGTCTCTCTGTTCAAGCATAAGCTGAGGGGCATTTTTGACTGTTGAGAAATGGTGATGCAAGGTACAGGAATGCCTGCTCTTGTGGGGGAACACAGTTCCTCCCTGACATATGTCCCTGAAATACTGCAATCTTGATTCAAAGCTTGGCATGATTCCAGTATCTCTTCAAGCAGGTACTTCTAAAATCTCATTTCCATAAAATAAAAAAACCACCCTGACAACATTTCAACACCTTTGTTTTCCAAAGGCAATTATTTTTGCTTTTTGATAGTTTCTACCATGTCAAGCTCTCATTCTGTCCATCTGTAATGAGTGTAGCTCTCATGGGAGGGAATCTGACAGACAGAAAGCGAATCACACAGACAAATACACAAAACAATCCACTGCTTGGCATTGAGGGAACTAGCAACAACAACAAAAGTTTAATATTTTACTTTCTTTGTCTGTCACCTAAGGTTGTGAAAGGTATTCTAGTACATTGGGTTTAAATTTCTCCATTGGTCTTTAGCTGAGGGACACGAAGATCTATGTACTGTGTGTATTTGTATATTTACGTGTTTATATATGCATATATATGTATATATAAAAGCACATAAATACACACATAGGTGTGTGTATATATACCTATGTGTTTATATATATGCCTGAGGTCATATGTGGATGGAATTCAGTCTGGCTTCTGTTAAACCCAGTTTACAGATATAGCAGAAGATTATGTTGATACTCATCTGACTCAGTTTAGGAACCAAACTGATAAAAAGGCACCACCAGTGTGTGTGTGTGTGTGTGTGTGTGTGTGTGTCTGTGTATACACCTCATCCATAGGAGCTGGTTACAATCCTGGCTATTGAACTGTTGTTGACTGATGGCATATTGAAAGCCATTGCTGTTGTTCAAGCTGTAATTTATTTGTTAATGATATACAATGTTTCACAGTGACAAGGAATCAATAATGAGTTGCTTTAACAACATAAAAACATAGGAACTGCTTTCTTTAGAAGACATCCCTACTATCTTTCTGCAATAATGATCCATATGGTGTGCTGCTGAAAAGAAAAGAACTCTGAGTGAACAAATATTAAATGCTACAGACATAGGTCTTTATTGCTCTTTTCCTATCAAGATAGCCTTTGTTATCTGGTCTATGAAAAGAGTATGCAAGACTACTCACTTATAAAGCATTGATTTTATCATTTGCTTTTATTTAATCTAAGGCAGACATGGTTATTTTTTTTTCTTCCTTTGCATATGTCTTAAGCAGTGGACCTATAAATTTATTAATGTCAATTAATACTTTTTGCTTCCTATCTCCTATAAATTATGTTGGTGAAATAGGTTACCTGATTTCACGTTTTAGTATGTACAGAGCAAATTCTGGATATGTAAATGATCTTATATTTAATTAGCATTATTTCTGTCCTCTTCATTACACAGTTTGCAAAACTGTTCATTGTTTGACCTATAGTATATTTTGTCCTCAAGCTGTGCACCTAGAAGTCACCCAAACCCTCATTTTTTCTGAACGTGATTCAGCTTGAAATACTTTTTTATAATCTAGATTAATAGTAAATAATTTAAATTGACGTTTTGGCAGGACCACACTTATAAGATTTTTAAGTATTAAAAGTCTACTAAAAATTGCTACTCTGTCATCCAACTTTTTAGTCTTTATCTATAAACCACATATTTTTGTTTGATGTTTTGTTTGATTTTTTGTCATAAAAGGAGTAGGTGCTTTATCAATAGACTGCCTTGATTATTCCCTATATTAATCCAACTTTTATTTGCTATTGTCTAGCGTGGGAAAATATGAAAAAGAGTTCCCCACATCAAATCCATCTGCATCATCTCAGAGGCTCACTTCAGTAGCTTAAACATTACTAAACTCCTCCACTGTTACACTGGAAAGAGTCTTGATGACATAAAACTTTAAAAAAACCCTGTCATTTTCACTCCATTTAAATGCATCAGTTTTAACAGCAAAACAAGTAGAGAAATTCCAATGTGAACTCATTTTAGAGTAATGACCAACTATTATCAATATTTGACTGTATTTCATGTGTCAACTCCTTTTCCTATGGCATCCTTAATCCTACTCCTGAAGGGACTTTAAGTACAGTAGAATTTTCAGTGTTGAGTAAATCTCTGGTTTCATATCAGGAGATCTCCTTGGTTCAAAAATCTACTTTGCAATTAATTTTATTTATGCTGTGCAACTCTTTTCCCAGATATTAAAAAGTATATTGGTGAAGAATATACCATTGTTCCTTGAATGAAAATGACAGCAATTAATGTAACACAATTTCACACCTTGGGAGTCATTTGACTTCCCCATTCAGTGACTTTATATTCCCATTCAGGGATTATTATACCTAAGAGATCTAGAGTTTAGACAAGAGAATAGTAATAGAGAAGTTCTAACTGTAATGCTGATTTTCAGCTGTTTGTTACAACTTCCTCACCCATAAAAGACACTTGTAATTACTCTTCTGTTCCCTAGGACCACTTGTAGGGGTAAACTTCACTATTGGTGATGAGATTTAAACATGATGAAAAAAAACTGGATAAGTATTAAGTTGTTAAACTTGCTGCCACAAGACTATTACAGGGATGATGGGAGTCTGGGATAAGCTTAGCTATGAAAACTTTGTTCCATTTCATCAACTGGGCTTAAAAGAAGACCCAATGATGATTTTTTTTTTTTTAAACCACGAATATTTTAGTAAAAAATATGAATTAGTTTTCTCTGACATTTGTCTTGACAGGTTGCCAAGACATGTTTGGGGAATCGCAATGATTCAACATCTCGTTTGAAGGCAGCAGAAAGAGAGACAAGCTTTCAGGTATTCTCTCTCAGAGCAATTGTTGGGGTTTTACTAAAGGCCTTATGAAATGCAATTACTTGAAGTATACTTACACATTCTTCACCAAGTTCTGTCTCAAAAGAGAAGACTACTTAGTTCAGGCTTTGACTGAATCTAATTGCAATTTATCTGTTCAAAATGTTTTCTGGCTGGTTCCAATTTGCAAACTATTGAATATTTGAAGAACTAGTAGTCAAATGACTTAGTAGTCAAATGACTTAATTTGATCATGTGATGTCTATAGCCCTGGAAGCAGGAGCAAGGAGAGATTGCCAAAATAATTATATATATAATTGTTATAATATATATATCATACGCAATTATATGAAGCTGTATGCAGCATCAGACTTGTATGGTTTTGCACTGTAAAGGTTGTTAAATATGCTTCCTTTAATAAAGATCAGAACCTATTCTAGGCACATTTGGCAAATATTCTGCTGCAACAGTTTATGACTGGTACATCAGTTTAGTAGAAATACAGCTCTATGTGCACTATTGCCCTGTTTTTTAACCCACTTTTTAAATTTTTGCTTACATATATATGTATTCTATACACCACGTTTACACTGATGCTGTTTTCACCTCTACAGAAGTTGCACAGCCCTCCATGGACTAAACCTGAAGACAAAAAATCACCTGAAAAAAATGAGAAAAAATACGAAGAATCAGTTAGTACGAAAGAAAAAAAACTCTAAATGCTACCAATCTACATTGAAAAATGCCAGTCATTTGCTTCCATCCTCATATTCTGTTAGCACAAAGGCATGAAATGTCCCAGGTTTCTAAAGCATGCATTTTTCACTGTTTTATGAATGTCTGTAAATTAGTCTAGAATAGACCAATTAGTACCTTCCAGCAATAATCCAAAATGGATGTTTGAAGAAATGCTTTGTAATGCAGTCCAGTTTTTGAACTCTTGTTCTACCTTATCAGTAACTGTATACTATAAATTACCTTCTTTATAAACAACAGTCATTCTCAAGTATTTTCTCAGTCTGTTCTATTTCATGTAACTTTATGGCAGATTAGGTTTTAAGATTAAGAGGCAGTCAGTTTGGGGGGGGGGTTGAAATATCTGTGTAACCATATTTGAAGTACAATTCCTAAGTGCAACTGTAAAAAGGGAACTCTGCATGGGGATCCATGTATACTTACCTTTCAGTAATTCCATTTCAAATCTACTTACTTACACAATAAAAGATGTTTATTTTGTTGGTTTTTTCCTCACTGCTATCTTAACTAGTCCATTTTTGAACACTGAAGAGCTGCCAGAACTGGAGTTTAAGGGATGGAGATAGAGAGGATCAATACTTTGGGGATTCAAGCAAAAATTTTTGCAGGTGGTACTGAGTTACAGTTTCATAGCTTGGATGGCAGCCATGGAAAGGCAGTTTCATCCCTTATATTTGTGCTGATCTCAACAGGATAAAATATACTTTAAAGGATAAAGCCCTGTTTTGTCCACTTCAGTTGGCCTTTGATCACTCCATCAGGGAGGAGCATATTGAATGGAGTAAGCTCTGTCACTTGAGGATTCTTTCAGTTTCTCCTTAGTCACACACTCTATGACAACAAAGCAGGAAGAAAAGGAGGAGGAGGAAGAGACAATGTTTTGCTTTTTTGTGTGTATGTCATTATTGGTCTAATTTAAAAATTCATATGCCATATTTTGTTGAGCTGCAAATCTTTCAAGAATAGTAGAAACAGAAAATTGCCTGATGCAATGCTATGCTTTCCTCTAGCAAGAAGTGTTTTAAGCAGTTGTAATTTGTAAACTTCCACCTTTGTCTTAATGCACACAGCAGCATATTTTTTACTAGATTTAAAGTAATTACAATAATTTACTTTTTCTTGATTTGTATCAGTTTAAAAGCAAATAGACAAATCTTTTATTTCACTTAGTGGTGCTCTGTCTTCAGATTTAGTTTTTAAGATTTTACCTCTTCTTCAACAGTCTCCTTCAATACCTGCCTTTTCCTTGCTGGTATGAATAATCTTTCACCCTGACACTTTGTATATGCTCCTCTACTCAAAGGTAGATAGTTGCAGAATGATAGGTTTCTCCGCCTTGAGAAAATACAATTTTAAAAAGAAAAAAACCTCATGAGCTGACCAAATGATGACAAAGTACTGCTTAACCGAATCACACTGTTATTAAGGACAAGACTATCCATGTTAAGGGTCAAAAGAAGTGAAATAGTGGCCACAAAATTAATCAGAAAAGAGATGTGGCTTTTTGCATCTGATCCTAAACCTTGCTGAAGCCAGTCTGCTGTCTTTCAAAATTTTCAGTGAGCAAGAGACTTGTGATCTTGTCATATTTACAGCTGGCATTAATTTCTAGTGATGCCAAAAGCAACATTTCTTTGCATTTGACACACCTTAACTGAAAAGGTCACTGGAACTCTGTTTCAGTCATCTGTCAAGAAAGGATCTCCACCCCACAGTGGTTGAAGCCCTCCAGCAGGACAAAAGCCTGTGAGCACAATGCTTCCTGTAGCTTTAGAAAGAAACCTTTGCCAATAGGATCCCCTCCATCAGGCAGCCTGTAGCAGATACCAACCACAAGGTTCCTTTCCTGCCTTGGTCACAGGTTCTTACACAAAGGCTTTTGACTTGCTACAGCTGTTCTTCAAAGACAGCAACTCACACTGAATCCGCCTCTTGACGCGTAGAGGGCAATCCCTCCATCTCTCCTTCCTCACCTGTGTCTTCTGAACAGGCTGTCGCTATCAATAGTGACACTGCGCTCATGGGATTCATCCAAGTTTCAGTAATGCAACGAGGTCACAACTTTCTAGCAGCACAGTGGCTGCCAGCTCCTCCTGATTGTTGCCCATGCTGCATGCGTTGGTGTAAAGGCACCTCAGCTTGCCTTTCGGCCATGTCACCTTCCCAGAGGAACATCCCTTTTTTTCCTTTGACATAATTTTCTGGTGTTTTCCCTGTTGGCTTTTATTACCTTAGGAGTCCCCAGTTTGTCCCAGTAAGACTGCAATTGCATTCCAGTGTGGTTCACTTCAAAGTCATCGGGGTGAGCTATCAATTTTACCCCCAACATTTGCTTGCCCCCGCCAGGGCACATCTCTCCCATCCTGGTTTTACCACTTTTCCCCTTCAACCCTAGTTTAAAACCCTCTCAATCAGCCATGCCAACTCAAGGGCTAGAATCCTTTTTCTCCTTTTAAACAGGTGAACCCCATCTGTCTACCTCAGGTTCGATGCTACAGAAATCACTCCTTGACCAAAAAAAACCCAACAAATTCCACCGATGGCACCAGTCTCTAAGCCACACATTGGTCATGCGGGTTCTCCTGTTCCTTTCAGCATTCTTCCTTGCTGCTAAAGGACTTGAGGAAAATACCAGCTGTGCTCCTGTTCTTTCAACCAGTCGGCCCAGTGCTCTGAAGTTCTTTTTGACTGTGCTAGGACTTCTCTCATCAGCCTTGTCACTGCCAACCTGGACAACAAGCAGTGGGCAATAATCAAAGGGCTGAATCATTCCAGGGAGTCTCCTGGTAATACCCCTTACCCACACCCAAGGGAGGCAGCAGACTTCCCTGTGGGATGGCATTTGGGCCCCCCAGTTCCCCTCAGAAGGTAGCGGCCCAGTACAAATACCTTTCTTTCTTTCTTAACACTTGAAGTTGTGATCCATCTGGCTGACTGGCCTGTTCCAGATAAACCCCCAGACAGACCTTCTTCTCCAATACCATCTGCCTGACCCTCATGTTCCAGAGGGTCAGGTATGTTCCATACCCGCTGCGTAAGCGCACTTGGGAAGGTAAGAGAGGCTGGGAGGGGATTCTCCTGCCTCCCTGAGAAGAGACCTTTTCCCCTTCCCCCTCATGTTTTAGGTCCCCTCCTTCTGCCTGATGGCGACAGGATCGGGGCTCCCACAACTCTTGCTGAGCTTCATCCACTGCCTTTCTCTGGGAGGGGAAGTGTGACTCCTCTAGTCTATTTTGCTTTCTCACTCCCTGATACTCCTCAGCCTGATTAAATTCAGATATTTTCTCAAAGATACCTTAAACACACATACACATATAGAACAAAGAATTCCCAAAATACATAGAAGACACACAAATAAAATATGTATTTCTAGATGTTACTGAAAGGTATGAGAGACTTGTCTTTACAAATAAGCTGTGGGCCTGCTGATAGATAAAAACTAGCACTAAGAGATAAAAGAAACAATGAAAAGGGCTCCACTGATTGATGAATGGAAAGAGAGATTTGTCTTTATCAGTAAACTGTAGATCTGCAAATAAATGAAATTGAATATCAAAAGATGAAAGAAACAATGAGGAGAACCATAAATTCCATAGGAATTTATGAAAAAAAAGGCAAGGTAGGGGTATACATTAGAAGGGAATCTTAGAAATTAGGCGTTCTGGGAAGTCTGTACCTCTCAAGTACCTCAGCCAATGGGGAAAGAGAGAGGGAAAATGTGGTCAGAAAATTAGGATAAAAACGAGGCTGCATCCTCCAAAAATTTGAGAGACACCAGGGGAATGCCCCATGGCATCTCCCTTTATTCGAATAAAGTAACGGGACTCCTCTGTCTCCTTTTCGGACATAAACCTCTGGTGTTGGTAGATTAATTTTCCTGACATTACTAACTGCTTCGAGATTTTTCCAGAAATTCATCCATTTCTGGAATTTCCCTTTAAGAAATAAAATTTGAACTTTTCTTCCAACAAGTAAAGAAACAATGCTAATAGCTCACATGCTTCTACAATAACTTTTAATATGAAGGTTTGACTTACAGAAATGAGAGTAAACTATCTGCCCTAGGTAACCTAGGTGACCCAAAAATATGGTATATTTCAGATGTTCTCTACATCAATCCGTGCAGTTTGTTTACTGTCTCTGTAAGACCCTGCAACTGGGAAGCAAAACCTATGTATTTTACCATGAGTTCACGGAAGGGAGGCGAGGGGAGCGGGGAGGAGGTGGCATACTTTTAAAAACAGGGTACAGAGACGCACCCAGTTGTCTTTTGTTCTCTCCAGGCTCCCAAGGGGGTCGCCTCGGGCAGATTTCTGAGCTGCAACCTGAGAAGCTGCGCTTCTCAATACAAAACTGCTTCAGAGTGGGTTTTACAACACCTTCAATGTTTGTTTTCTTTTTTTCCTGCTGCTTTCGGGCTCCTGTGAGGCAGTATGAGGAAGGAGGGGGGTTTTTTTGTTCTCCGTGGGCTCTGGAGAATTTCAGAATACCTTTCACTCCTGCTGCCTACTGCTTTGCCGAGGAGAGGTCGGACCTGCCATTTTCCAAGGAAGAGTTGGACCCACTTTTCACGAGTTTTCAAGTCACTGCCCGCAGTTCCAGCCGTGTCACACTGAGAAGATGTTGGGCCCTGCAACTGCCGGGAAGTTTCTTCCAGCATTTTCCGCAGCATAACAGGCTTTTGGACAAAAATAGTTTTTTCCAGGTTTTGTTTTGTCCCTGTTCCCATTGGTTGTTGGTTGGGGGGAGAGGGTGTTCTGGGACCATGGAGGCTCAGTTGCTGTATTGTTTTCTGTTGTTTTCTCTCTGTGGTCCGGACAAGGGGGCTCCTTCCCCATCTTTTCTCCTCTGGTCCACACCAGTGCCTATGGTGGCCGCCAGTTTGCTCCCGGGGAGGGGAGCACCTGACTCAGCACCTTTGGATCTAGTGCGTTTTGCTGTTATCTTGGTTGTTGCTGTTTTTAGCAAACTGTTACTTTCTCACTTATATCTTCTCAGATTCATCTCTCCTTATTGGTGAAAGGGAAGTGGCTAAAACTGATATCTAATTTTGGAGGCTCTGCCCTGTAAATGGTCTTAAACTAAGACATTGTCTTGTCCCATATTGATATCGAAAGTAGTGTATTATATCATTTGTCCTGAAATCCTTACAGAAGTGAGACAGCTTTCCTGAAGCCACGACATCAGACAGAGACACGTCAGGAAAATGAATCCACAAACACCAGAGGTTTATGTCCAAAAAGGAGACAGAGGAGTCCCGTAACTTTATTTGAATAAAGGGAGAGGCCATGGGGCATTTCCCAAGGGGTCTCTCAAACGGTTGGGGGATGCAGCCCCCTTTTTATCCTGAGTTCTCGGCCATATCACTCTCTTCCTTTTCACCACTGGCTGAGGTAATCGGAAGGTACAGACTTCCCGAATCGTCTACTCTATGCCCCACTCTAATATGTACTCCCCCTTTTGTTATATAAAAGAAAGAAAAAGAAACTCTTCCTAATTCTATTAAGTCTCTGTTCTCTTGCTCTAGATTCAGGAATTTAACACAGCTTTGGCTGAGCAACAGTCTGTGTTGATTAGTAACAGCTCTTTTTAGAGCTAAGATTTTCTTCTGTTACTTCACTCTCTAAGTTCCTAGCCTTGTCTACAAGCAGATTCACACGGTCTGCTTGTAAAGACACATTCATCTCAGTCCTTTCACTCCCACGCATGCTCGGTGGTGGGGTGGCTCCCGCTGGCACCAAATCCCGCACACGAGGCCCACACACACAAACACACACACACCCCTCCCACACACACATACACGTACGCCGCACACCCCGGCACACAACCCTACACACACGCACCCACCCACACACGCACCCACACAGACAGCCTTTTCTCCACTGCCTTGCTTTGACTCGCTCATCCATCCCCCACCCCCACCTGACTTCCTTAGCTTATTTGTCCAGGTCCAGCCTTGCCTTTCCTCCTCCTTCGAGCACTTGCATTGCCTTGCCTTGCAAAGCCACCACTTGCCTTGCCTTGCCCTTGAACCCCTCCCTTGCCTTCCGTTACCTTCCTCGCCCCTCCTCCACCTGGAATTCAAGACCCCTGTTTAGTGACATTTCCCAGCCTTGCCCTGCCCTCTCTGCTCCTCCCAGAGCTTCCAAAAGCTCTCATGTGCCCCCAGTGTTTCGGGATCACACGAGAGGAAGCTCAGGGGAGGATGCATGCTGCCACACTTGTCTGTCTGGGCTGGGCGGCTTTTGTCTGGCACCAATCCGTGCATGTCTTGAATTTTGGACAGGCAATTCGCATATCGCCCTCGGGCTCTGGCACCAGAATGACAGTTCTTTTGCATGTGAAGGAAAGCAGGTAGCCCAAGTTTTTTAGGTGCAGATTAGATGGCCCATGTAAGATCAAGGCTGGACAGAGCATTCTTTCCTGGCCACCTTTGAGTACCACCAATGTACCTCGCACCTGCCTCGTCTTGGCAACCCAAGAGTTTCCTTGCCTTTCCCTTCTAACCCTCCCTAGCCTTGCGTTCCCTAGCATGCCCATGCCCCACCCATGACCATCCTGCTGCTTTCCTCCAGGGCCTTGACCAGCCTTTTCTGTTTCTGCCTGGCCTACCCATCGCTGGCCTTACCCTCCTATGCCCAGCCTTGCCTGTAACTCCTGGGCCTGCTCTCGCCTACCACTCCATTTGCTTTCCCCTCACTGCTCTGGCCTTGCCTACCTCTCCCTTGACTTGCCCACAATTGCCTACACTGGGTTTGCATTGCCTTGCCTGTGTGGAAGGCAAGGTAGAGCGCGGTAGGCAAGGTAAGCAAAGCAAGGAAGTTGTGGGTAGGGCCAGGCAAAGCAGATATAGGCAAGGCAAGCAAAGCAAGGGTAGGCTAGGAAAAACTAGGCATGGTACTGAAGACAAGGCAAGGGCAAGTGACTCAGAGTGCCTTCCCGTGGGAAGCAGGAGATATAGTGCCTGTGTTGTTGGAGCAGATGTTAAGGTACCGTGGGGAAGAACAGTCCAGCAAGATATTCCTGTCCTGGTCCCTTCTGTGTAGGAGCATTTGTTGAATCTATTCAGTACTGGAGGTGGATCACTTCATGGGTGTTATGTATTTTGGAGTAGAGGATGTTATTTCTTTTGAGATGTGCTTCTAGCTTCTCTCTTTGGCACAGAAAGTAAGTTTGGATTTGCACTTTGGGTGGTTTTAGTGAATATAAAGCTTTTCCCAGTAGGCAGTTCTCTTGGTTAGAGCTGTTGAACTGTCTGTGGGAATGCAGATGCTAAGCTGTTGAACTTTTTTTGTCCTGGTAGCTTTAGTGTGTGAGCAGGCCCTGGTGCCATTCTGTTTGGATCCTGACTCTGTGAAACGGAAAGCTTAGGATGGTACCTAGAGCTGAGAAGGAAAGTGCCCATAGCAAGGTGTGTGCTCGTAGTTTGATGGGTGCAGTTGAAATTGTAGGCAGCAAGAGCTTTGTCAGCTGGCACTTTTGTGAACTCTCTTTTTGCCAGATATTTTCAAGTTTGTTAGTGGACTCTGTGAGAGTGAAAAGTTTTGCTAGGGCAATGGAGGTCATTTTGCCCTTTGAGTGTGGTTCAAAGAAGAGTAAGCACTCGGAAGGGGAAGATCTGCCAAACCTTTTTGTGCTGGCTGTGCCGGTTTGGACACAAATCCCGGAGGAAACAACCCGAGAGGGGCGTCTCTCTCTCTCTCTCCTGCCTGCCAGGCAAGCAGGCCCTGGCAGCACCTCCCCCACGGGTTCGGGAAAATAATTTCTCGCGTGAAAGTGAAAAAACTATTTAACAACCAGAGTCCCCTGCTGTCAAAGGGCAAAAAAAGAAGAAATATTGACACCCCCTCCCCCCTAAAAGAGGACTATGGATTTTAGAGTTCTCTCTGAACGGAAAACCTGCAGTCCTACGCTGGGCCGGGCCAGGCCAGGCAGGGACCGACGATCCCCCTTGGAGGGTCCCGCCGAGCAGGTCTGGAGATGGGAGCTGGTCTGGGATGAAAAGCAAGCCAAAAACAGTCCAAAAAGGACCAGAAGCCGCTGAGGCAGATCACAGCCCCTTCTCCGCTGAAAGCCGAAGAGACTGGAGAGCAAAAGTCCTCTAACCAACAATTGTTGTCAGATCGGGACAGAAAAGAATGCAAAACATTCTAGATGCAAGGTCAAGCTGGCTGCTTTGAAGAGTTCTCTCGGCTTCTCTCCCCCCTTTGCAATTTAAAGGTACACTAGAGACCAAGCAGGCGATGGGGAATACAGTATGGTCATAGAATCACCCCAAGACACTGGCACAGGCAATTTGAGAGTAGGGACGTTTCCAACCTGGCTCTGCACTTCGGGTGGTTTCGAGCAGGGCTGGGTGGGTTTACTTCTTTCGCGAGTCCACATTGCCATCGTGTGGTTGTTCTGATGAGCGCTGACAGCGGCCACGAAAAAGCCACGCGCTTTTCTGTCTCGGCCCCACTCCTGTGGGAGCAGCTGGTGGAAGACGTCCGCAGTGGATCCTGGCTCTTGGAGACTGAAAGAATGTGATTCTGCATGTCGAGGTGAAGGAAGAGGAATCGTTTCATTGTTGGCTGTGCAATTTAGGAGCTGTAAAAGAAAAGGCAATTGCAGCATGGCCTCTTCCTTTTAGAATGTTTTCTGTGCAATCAGCTCCTTACATGTAACTCGCACCCATGAACTGCACCCATCTCCCTGGAGATATACACTTTCTCTCAAGCTCTATGTACCATCCTACCCTCTCTCTCTCGCAGGTCCCAAACCCCTTCAAAATGTCCAGCAGCTGCTTGTAAAGAAAAAGTCCAACAACAAAAAGCCAGTGCTGGTCATCATAGTCTCTTTACAGTCTGTAAAGCAGACAAAACACACTTGTGATTTGCACTTTGCTTCTCAGCTATACAGATAGCACCAACACATTTTCTCAAGGTGGCAGAGTCCACCGTTACAGTGAAGCGTTTCCAGATGCAGTTCAGACTGAGATGTGCCAGGACAGAAAGCATTTGCTGCCCTACCCGCTCCCCTGACGGAACACGCCTGGGCCAATGCACTTAACTACTCAGCACTATGTGCCACAGCATTCTGCCTCTCTTGTCGTCTGAATCTAAAGGGAATCTTTTCGCCTACGTCTCGCAGAGAGAACTGTGCCAGGACAACCAGCTTGCCCGGAGCTTGCTCCTGAATATTGGATTTGCACCACATTCAAGGGGCAGTCCTCTTTCCTTTACAATCTGCAAAGCGCTGTCAGATTGCGGCGCTCTCTGCATGGTCCTTCTCAGCTCAAAGTACCACCGTGCACATTACAGCCTTGCAAGGACTAAAGCTCCCAAGAGAAACATCTCGCACAGAAAAATGTGCCGGGACAAAACCGTGTTCTTCTCGTCGCCCAGACTGCGGTGCTGTGTTGGATGCCTTGGACATAGAACGACTAATCTTGCAAGTACTTCTCTCCTGGCACATTTCACTGAGCGAGAGCTACGTGGAAGAATTTCAGCGGAGCACCTAAGAAGTGGAAACAGCACACCAAGTTGAATTTTTCAGGACACCACCTCCAAAAGATACATACTGGCTCCATAACTGTACTAATTGAGGAAGTGTTTCCGTAACAAACATCCCAGGATGGAAAGTTGCTGCCGCCCTTTACAGCTGGCTCCTTATGTGCACCTGAAATACTGGGGCTACGTGCTTTGCTTCCCATGGAAAAGCATTGCCACCCTCGTTCAGGAACTTAGCAAGCAAAAAGTTGGATAGCACCAACGTACAGAATACTTCCACCAATTGCTCCTATGCAGAAGGTGTCTGGCCAGCAATGTCTCGCTAGGTTTTACTTCCCTGTGTTACCTGAGCATCTGCTCTACTAACGCTGGAGCCTGAACAACAGTTCACCCACTACGTAAAGGCAAGGCTGGGCTATGGATGAGCAAGGCAAAACAAGGCAATGGAGTTCTAGGAAGGGTGATAGAAAGTGGATGCCTACCTCCAAAACAGAAATCATGTGGGAACTGGTCCCATGCAAAAGTGCCAGAACACTTTCTCTGGACAGTATAAGCAGGCAAAATAAGTCCAGGAAAAATAGGTGGGGAAGTCAAAGAGGTGGATGGCTATACAAAGTACTTCTGTTTCCCTGCCCTTCCCTTCTTACCTCTCTCATTCTTTATTTTGCATTCTATATGTCCTTCTCCACACCTTGCCTTGCCTTTCCTTCTCTACCAATGTATAGTCACTCCTCCACGTCCTTCTCTTGCCTTTCCTACCAGTTCATTGCCTTGCACTGCCTTGCTCACCCATCCCCAAGTTTGACTTTCCTTTTGCTTCTCTCCCTGGCCATGCTTGGACTTGCCTGCTATTCTTATTGTTTTCCATCCCTTGCCTATGTCCTAGTAGCCTTGGTTTTTAGGCCAAATTTTGCCTTGCTCTTGTACCCTTCTCTTCCCTTTTGTTACCTTTGCATGCCCATTACCTGCCTTGACTTTCCTACAATTTTCATCCCTAGCCTTGCTTTACTCAACGGTGCATACCCTTCCCATTTGTGACACTCTCCTTGTTTTGTGTTGCTTCCCCACGCTTTCCCTTGCCCTACAGACCCCTCTGTGTTCTTCCCTTGCACTTCCTACCACTCCATTGCCTTGATCACTCATCTCCCACCTTGACTTAACTTCCCCTTTTATGATGGCCTTACCTTGCCTTCTCCTCCTATGACTCATTGTCTTTCCTAGCCTCGCCTTGCCTTACCTTGCCTTCGCCACCCTGCTACCACATAGCCTTACCATTCCTGACCATCCTGACCTTATCCTGCTGAGCCTTCCCTATCCTACCATTGCCCATCCCACACCTCCATTGCCTTGCTCACTCATTCCCCATCCTTCACTTCCCCATCCCTGTTTTCCTCACCTTGCCTAGCCTTGCCTTCTCCTTCACATGCCTGCCTCTGACTTGCCTTTCCTTACAAAGCCAACCCTCCACTTTCCATGGCCTCTTACCACTCCCTTGCAGTTCATTGCCTTGCATGCCCATCTCCTGCCTTGACTTGTCTACAACTTTTGTCCCTGGCCTTAACTTTGTCTGCCCCTCCTTTACCTTGCCTTGCCTTTCCCACCTGAACCTTGCATTTCCTTACTGACACCTCCATGTCCTTCCCTTGCCCTTCCTACCACTCTGTTGCCTTGCATTGCCATAGTCAGTCACACCTCACCTTGACTTTCCTACCCCTTTTTTCTTGTCTTTGCCTTGCCTTGCCTTCTTCTCCCATGACTCTCATTGCCTTGCCTACCGTTACCTTGCCCTGTTTTGCCTTTCTCTGATTGGTAGAGTGCATCTCGCACCAGAAACACTGAAGAGAAGTGCTTTCCTTCCCAAAGAATGGAACTGACATTCCCCTGCAAGAGCTCACCACTAACTTTTAGATACTACTAGCAATAAAGACCACACAAATAGATAGACTCCACATGCAAGGTGGTAGGACAGAAAATCCTCCTGATATCAGCTCCCTGGGCAGCCTATAACCTCCATCTAAAACACTGGGGTTACATGCTTTCCTTCCCATGGAAAAGAACTTCCTGAATTTTTCAAAGGTCAGCCAAAAATTAGGTTTTGACTTACAGCAATGCATATATTCAAGGATTGCTCTCACACAAGAGAGGGAAGGACAGCAGTAACTTGCTGGCATTTACTTCCCACGGGCAGCTTAGAACCTGCAATTTAGACATGAGACTCCATGCTTTTCTTTCCAGGAAAAAGGCCTTTCCGACACTTCTGCAGGCAACCCACAAAATGAGGATAATTAATACACCCAAGGATTGCTCCCACAAACAGAGGACAGAAGAAGTGATTGAAGGCATTTACCTCCCATGAACAGCCTAACTCACCTGAAACAGGTGTGTACATGCTTTCCTTCCCAAGGAAAAGCACTTTCAACAGGCTAGCAGTGAAATGAGGATAAAGACTCTGAAAGATTGCTCCTACACAAGAGAGGGCAGGACAGAAGTGATTCTTTGGCATTTACCTACCATGGACATCCTATAACACGCACTTAAAACACTGCAGTGACATGCTTTCTTTCCCCTGGAAAAGCACTTTTTTGCACTCTCAACAGGCCAGTACCAAAATGAGGATACCACCTCCAATAATGAATATATCCAAAGATTGTTCCCACTCAAAAGAGAGCAGGACAAATGTGTCTTGCTGGCATTTACTGCCCGCTGGAAGGCTACAACCTATATGTGAAACAGTGGGGCTATATGCTGCTCTTCCCATGGAAGCCAGGCACTGACATTTAGATACCACTATCAAGAACGAGCCTGTCTAAACACTGTCCTAACACAAAAGTGGTAGGACAAAAAAGTCTTGCTGATCTTTACCTCCCAGGGCAGTTTGCAATCTGTACCTGAACCACTGCAGCTACATGCTTTCATTCCAATGGAAAAGCACTTGTGGATACAGGAAAGTGTATGCTGCTGCATATAGCTGAGAAGGAAATTGCACAGCACCATGAGGTGAGCGCGGTTTACACGTTGCAAGGGGAAGGTGTGTGCCACTTGATGTTCGAATACCTGTTTGAAAATAAAAGGGTAATATCAGCGAAATCTTTCTGTCCTGGAACATTTTGTTTGAGAGTAGTGACAAGACTTTTTCCATGTTGGATCTGCATATTTTGTGGTTTAGAAATAACCACGATACATTTACTTCTTTTGCAAGTGCACACGGCCATGTAGCGAAGCCACTGCAAGGAGGCATTGGGAGGGCAAAAGACACCAAGTACTTTTTCTCCTGGCACCTTTAGTGTGGGATCAGTAAACGGAGCGGTTCCTTTCGGGATCCTGCGATGGTGAGAGTGAATAGATGCAAAGGTATATAAACCTGAGTAGAATGTGAATAAAACCGTTTTGTGTGAGCACTTCAGGGACTGGGAAGGGAAGATGATGCCTACAAATATCATTTTGTTCCAGGACCTTATTTTTGGGAGCACTTGCTGGATAGTTTAAGTTTTAAATATCAGTTCTACAAGATAGAAAGAATGTGCTGCTGAGAAGAAAAGCACATAGCACCAATGCGTGTGGTGCAGTTCAAGGGGAGTGAGGTAAAGGTGAAGCCAGCAACAGCTTTCTCCTCTTGCCCATTTGTGTACAAGGTTTTTTTGTGATATTTTCAATTTTGTAGCTAGTGTCTTCAAAGGTGAAATGAGTTGATATTACAAATAACTGGAGAGGAATTCATATTGCCCCTTGATTGCGGTGTGAATTAAGCATTTCAAATGGAAGATGAAGAGCCTATGCAAATTCCCTCTCAGTTCAGTAACTGCTGCAGCCATTAGAAAAGTCCTAGAAGAAAAAAAGACAGTGCTGGCCATCACTTTTCCCCTACAGCCTTAAACTGCACAACACACGTTGCTATGCTTTTTACTTTCAGCTGTATGCACTCTTATATTTTTTCTCTCTTGCTGAGCCCAGCTCTATAATTTTAATCTGGCCACAAAGTGTGACAGGGACAAAACAGGTTTTGGGTTTAACATACACATTGAAGGATATCAACAACAGCATGCCACTGGGGCTTTGAGCTTTCCTATCCAACCGTACATACTAACATATTCTTTCTAACATGCGGGTTTTGAGACAAACTGTTCTGGCAGCTTTCCCTTGCTGCCCGTAAACTGCTCTACACACATACTGGTGCAGTGATTTTTGCTTCCAGCTCCACATACCTCTACATTTTTTCACTCTTGCAGAGTCCAGCTACAAAGCTGAAAACATCTGACAAAAATCTTGGTCACAGAAAGAAACCAGAAAAATTTTGCTGGTTTCTCTTTTAACTTGCGTCCTCTGAATTGTAAGACACACCATGGAGCTATGCAGTTTCCTACTGGACTACATGTACTGTTGCAGAGCTCAGCTTCAAAACTTGACAGGTCTAGTAAAGTGCTACCATACTAAATGTCCTAGAACAAAAAGCCTGAGTTTTTCACTTTCTTCTTACAGCTTATAAACTGCTCCACACACAGTTCTATGTGTTCTCTTCCTCAGCCCTACATACAACTGTACATTTTCAGTCTTGCGGAGACTAGTTACAAAATTAAAAACCAAAACATTCAGCAGCTAGTCCCACAGAAAAAGTTTCAGAGGGAAGAGCAAGTACTGGATTAACCTTTCTTTTTCAGCCTATAAAATGCACTGCAAACAATAAGACTATTCTCTTTCCTTCCCAGATATATGCAGGATCTCCTTCTTTCGGTCTCGCAGAGCTGGGATCCAAACCCTCACCCCTCCATTTATTGCTGCCGAACAAATGTGCCAGGAGAAAAAGCTCTTGGCTTTTACCCTGGCTCTGTCGCCGCTCAACAGTCCCACTAGATGGAGGTGTTTATTGGGGAAAAGTGAACGGACCGGGGCTCACCGAACAGCTCTAAGTGCAGATGCAAAGCTAAAAACGTCACTACTCAAACACAGCATGTCAGGACAAAAACATGCTTGGTTTCAGTTTCTGGATTTAACAAATTTATAACTGAGTTCACCTTTTGAATACAATCCAGGGCTTGCTTCCACAGAAAAGGTGCCAGGTTAGAAAGCTGTAGTTGGCCTTTACCTACCTTTGACAGCCAGAAGAGAATCAGAAATGCTAGGGCTGGATACTTTTCCTCCCATAGAAAAGCACTTTCAAAGACTTTCCAGAGCACAGCTCCAAAATTTGAATAACATATCCAATAACAAATATGTCCAAGGACTGCTCCAACACGTTTTCAGACAGAAAGATCTTGATGGCCTTTGTCTCCAATGGGCAGCTGCAGTAGACTAGTTGTTTCCCTTCCTAAGGAAAGGGACACCCAGCTTCGACATTTGGTGTACAGCTCCAACATTTAATATTTCCACTGAATTGCTCCCACAGAAAAGGTCCCTGGACTTAGTGGTCTTGCTGACCTTCACCTCCTATGAGGGTATTTTATCAGCTACACCTGTGTTGAGGAATACCCAGAGAGACACAACAGGAACCAGGTATTATCCTACATTTGGATAGCAAAGGACATGAAGACCAGTGGTGGCACCTAGGTGGATGGACACTGGAGGTCCCAGGGGAAAGAGTTAAATTGGTGCACGGTTTATGCACAAATTAAACTGGAGGTCCCAGGGGAAAGAGTTAAATTTGTGCACGGACTGTGAAGGTTTAAAAACCAAGAGACTCCTCTGCTTGGGGTCCCTCGTCAGAGGCACCCAGCTCAAGATATTTCTCTGTTTCTCTGGCATGACTAAGTTGCTTAATGGAATAGTTTGACACTATATTATGAAAAATCTAGTGCTGAACAGGTAAGGAGACCTGGTCTGTCTGGGTGAGAGTGGGGGTGTGTAGGGAGTCAACCAAGGCACCCACAAGGCTCACTGGCGTTGTGAAGAGGCTTCGGTCCCACAAATTAAAGTATCTGATCATGGGAGTGTGACTGCAAGAGTACTTCTCAAATGGTCCGAAAAGGAAGTGTCCTTTATACAGAAATGCTGAAAATGTGAGAAAACACTGAAATTCTTGAGATGCCAGCCCACTTGTGCTCTTTCAGAAGTATTTCAGTCACAGCTAAATTTGATAGCTCTTATACGAATCTAAATTCACAAGTTTGTATTTGTTAGAGACCAGAGGAAAGGCTGAGTGGCTCAAAACAGCAAGGCAGGAAAAGAGTGGGGGGAAAGGGTGAGCTCTGTGTAGATGGGACAGTTCACTCGCCTCCTCCTCCCACCCCTGCCCCAGCTCCTTGAGCTTTCTTGCACTTCGCTGCATAGTGATCGCTCATTTGAGAAGTCAGCAGCACGTGGGCACTGTAATGGCCACAGTGGAACACATGGGACCTTTGTAAGCCCCAAAACGTTGCCAGAAATTTTGGCACCATGTAATGCCCCAGGTGAAAGATTTTGGAGCTGAAATTAAGATGGACCTGCCTAAGAGAGGGCCCCAGGGGTCTAGAACTGATAAAGAGCAGCAAGGTGTGTGTCCTGTAGCACACTCTCCAGCCTTGGATTTAAAGCTGTTGACACAATTCTGGATCGCTCTCTTCCCCCTCTCTCTCACCCTTACATTTTCTTGAAATATATTTGAAGCCCGATAGAAGAAAAATTCAAACCTTCAAACATTCAAAAGCTTGCCAAGTGCCTGATTCTATCTGGATATTTCAAATTTGCCAAGTGCTTTATCCTGTCTGGATGTTCTAAAGTCTGCAAGCAAAAGTTTTTTATATTGAAAACCCCGAGAACTTTATTTTTTCTCCCTCACACTATTTACAGTATACCCAACTGCCTTCTCCTAAATTCTCTCAATGACACCAGGTATTTCTTTTACTAGAAGTATTTCTTTAGGGAATTTCAGCGAGATTAAAATCTTGTCAAAATTAAGTCAGGATTTAAAATATTAAAAGCATTAAACATGACCTTGAACTTTTTTTTAGCCATGCTGGAGCTGCCTAGGTTTTACCGACATCTGTGAAAATAAAATTACACTGATCGTGTACTACACAGAATAGATTTGTTTTAATGTGAGGAAAAAAATTATGAATATATGTACGTAGAGAATATTTGTCTATAATTATTACTTAATCTCCATTGTTATTGTTTGAAATTAAAAAACTCTGGCCTTTAGCCTTCTCCTAAATCCTCTCAACAAGACCAGACATTTCCCTTACTAGAAGTCTTTCTTTAGAGAATTTCAGCAAGAAATTGGGAGTCGCATGCATATCTGTCAGGATAATCAAGTCCCAAGTTTAATATCCCTATCAAGTTGAGGCTTAATTTTATCATTTTGATAGGCCATCTCGGCCTTTTCCCTCTTGGAGTTTTCACAGTGAAAACTTTATCTTATGTTTGCTTCTACTTCTGTCCCATTTCAGCAACTCTTTCTTTCCTGAGGGTACTGCTTTTCCACACCTCTCCTCTTCCTTCTCACCAAACCAAACTTTATTCTCATAGTCCGTACAAAAGCCCTAGAAACAGCCACAAGTCAGGTGTGACAGAGAGACTGCTAAGTCTTTTGTCAGGCATTGTTGGCTAGTAACTTGCTCTATTTTTAATCAATAGCAATTATTAATTCATTAATTCATGCTGCATTAGCACCTTGAAGCTCTATTATGAACCCCCATTGTGCTTATTAATGTACACCTACATAACAAGCTGCTAACTTCACATTTGGGAGCCTTGTATGAATAAAAAATGCAATTACAACTGTGACTATATTAATGTTCAAGTTATTGTTTGAAATTAGAAAGCTCTGGCCTAAAGATTTGCTTAGAACAATAATTTTTCTTTGGATATCAACAAGCTAATTTTCTTGGAGATATGAAAGTACATGTTTGCATTTTATTTTAGACAAGCAATAGTATGTTTTACTGAATTATTACATGGAATATTTGTGGAATAATTAATGGGACTATTGATACATATTCCGTTAACTAACCAGTCATTCAGTCCTTTCTCTTAAATGAGATTCTGTTGTTGGGGATACTGTTGTACTAATTATTTTGTAAACTGTCATTTACAGAAAGATATCACAGTGCAGACTGCAGGGGAAATGAAGTATGAAAGAAAGGGACAAAAAAAGGCATCATTGTTGCGACTGCAATAGCTCTTTAAAGTACAAGGGCTACAGAAAAAAAAACCCCATAAAAATGGAACTGTAGAATTGTTATTTCTACATTTTGGGGCTTGTGAGAATGGGGATTGTGAGAAAAACCTTGAAATTCCAGTCCTCTTCTAATATCTACTTTTGTGTGGAGGGAGCACATTTCTTAGCCACATCAAGATTGTGTTGTATGTTAGTAACTGCAACTGGACTTTATGCTTAAAAGAAGCAAACACTTTCCAGTGCATTAAAAAAACAGTTTCTTTTTTATGAGAGTACTGATACCAGATCAGAACTACCTGTATGTATGGGGAGAGCTGGTGGTTATAGGCTGCCTTCCTTGTGTTCCTGGTTTTGAAAAATAGTTTTTATATAACCCTGAAAAATTATTTTCAGGTGAATATTGCTTCTGTTAAAGCAGTTGTTCTGTGTATACATTTAGGAGGTCTTAATGTACTTTGTGCCCTTTCATACTTCTGAAAAAAAATAAATTAATGGAATGTGTTTCTGAATAAAATAATACTGAATTGTTTTCTTATTGAAATTTCTGTAATGTCGAGTACCTGATGTTAAATCCCTCTGCTATTAACAAACTCCTTGTCCATTTCCCTGCATGAGCAAAAAATACAGTACAGTTTGAAGAGTATAGATGTTACTTGTGGACAAAATAAAGGAAGTAGTAGAGTCCTGCAATGGCAGGAAGGAGAGGACAAGGTGGGCGCATTGGTCAACAAGATAAGAATTTTTGGGGACACTGTCACTGCCCTGTTACGTACCTGTGTCTCATCTGTGGAAACAAAGCTGGCTGAGCATGTCCCGAGCTTGGAAGAAAAAATTGAAGAAGGCCACCAGAAACTGAGAAAGGAGCTCAAGGAAGGAATTTACTATCTCTTACCAAAACCAACAAGAGTCTCTGCCATTAAGAGCAGGCGGCCCCCAGCCAGGGAAAGAGGATACACTCCACAAGGTAACCTCTGGTTTTTCTTTCAGGAGCATGGAGAAGATGTGAGGAAGTGGGATGGAAAACCCACCTCCTCCTTAGCAGCCTGGGTATGTGAATTGAAAAGAGGAACATCTACCACAAGAAGCTCATCTAGGGTCAACGCTGCTTTGGTCTCTTGTGGACAGAACTCCAGATGGTACAGGAAAGATAATGTGACCAATTCTCTTGAAGGGACATCAGGAACATATTTACAGGAGGAGAGCAATGTGTACCAGCACCAGGAATAGAGGAGCCCTGCCTCCAGCCTGTTGTGGTGTGCCCAATGCAGGCTGAAAGCTGCAGGTGGTGTGATGAGGGTGATGAGGTAATCCCCAAAGCCTGTGCCCCCGAGCCAACCTCATTCTCCTCCCCCTAGCCCTGTCAGTCAGGGATGTTGTACCCTCCCCTTTCTGGAAGGTTCCCCCAGTTCTGTCTCCGCATTGGTTGGTTTTGGATTCTTCACCCCATGGGTTGTTTTCCCCCAATCTGGTTTTGCTCCTCCCTCCTCCCCTTCCCCCATTGGTTGTTTCCTGATCGCCCCCCCACCACTCAACCCCCAACCCTATAAGAGTCCCTGCTCTCTACTTCTTCTTCTTTCGTCCCTGGATCTCTTCGAGGCAATAAATCTTGGAACTCCATATGAAAGACCTCTCTCACCTCTTTGTTCTCTACGTCCTCTCGCCAGTGCTGTGCTGCAGAGAGCTGCTGCCAGTGGGGACACTCCTGTGTCCTCTGCCGCGGTGGTCGCCTCTGCCTTCCTGAGCTCTGCCGGGATAACACCACCACCACTGCGACACTAGCCAGGTGGAGGAAAGAGACAATCAGATCTATTGGGCTGTGTGGATCCGATGGCTTGGCACATCTGACCCACAAAGATACACGGCTTTGGTTGACACCAGCCGTCAATGTACCCTGATGCCATTGAGGTATGTGGGAGCAGAATCATTTCTATTTCTAAGGTGACAGGAGGATCCCAGCAGTTGACTGTATTGGAAGTTGAAGTGAGTTTAACCGGGAATGAGTGGCAGAAACACCCCATCGTGACTGGCCCAGAGGCCCCATGCATCCTTGGCGTACACTATCTCAGAAATAGCTATTTCAAAGACCCAAAAGGACATCGCTGGGCTTTTGGGATAGCTGCNTTTGGGATAGCTGCTGTAGAGATAGAAGACATCAGACAACTGAATACCCTGCCTGGTCGCTCAGATGACCCCTCTCCTGTGGGACTGCTGAGTTGAAGAACAACGGGTACTGATTGCCACAGCAACAGTGCACCGTTGGCAATACCGCACCGACAGAGACTCTGTGGTCCCCATCCATAAGATAATTCGTGAGCTGGAGAGCCAAGGGGTGCGCAGTAAGGCTCGTTCACCCTTTAACAGTCCTATATGGCCAGTGTGTAATTCCAGTGGAGAATGGAGACTGACAGTGGATTACCGTGGCCTGAATGAAGTCATGCCACCACTGAGTGCTGCTATGCCAGACATATTGGAGCCTCAGTACGAGCTGGAATCCAAGGCAACAAAGTGGTATGTGACCATTGATATTGCAAATGCCTTTTTCTCCATCCCGCTGGCAGCAGAGTGCAGGCCCCAGTTTGCCTTCACCTGAAGGGGTGTGCAATACACCTGGAAACGACTGCCCCAGGGGTGGAAGCACAGCCCCACCATCTGCCATGGACTGATCCATGCTGCACTGGAAAAGGGTGAGGCTCCTGAACACCTATGGTATATTCATGACATCATCGTATGGAGGAAGACATCAGGGTAAGTCTTTGAGAAAGGAGAGATTATCCAGATTCTCCTGAGACCTGGTTTTGCCACTAAGTGAAGTAAGGTTAAGGGACCTGCTCAAGAAGCTCAGTTTCTGGGAGTCAAGTGGCAAAATGGACGTTGCCAGATCCCAACAGAGATAATCAACAAAATCACTGCTATGTCCCCACCCACCAACAAGAAGGAAACCTTGGCTTTTATAGGAGCTATGGGCTTTTGGAGGATGAGTATCCCAGAGTGCAGCATGATTGTAAGCCCTCTTTATCTTGTGACACGAAAGAGAAATGATTTCCAGTGGGGCCTGGAACAACAACAAGCATTCGAGCAAATTAAGCAGGAGATTGCCCATGCACTAGCCCTTGGGGCAGTCAAAATGGGGCAGGATGTGAAGAATGTGTTCTATACTGTGGCCAGGGAGAATGGTCCTTCCTGGAGCCTGTGGCAGAAGGGACCTGGAGAGACTCCAGGACGACTGCTTGGGTTCTGGAGTTGGGGATACAAAGGGCGTGAGGCCAGCTACACCCCAGCTGAGAGATTCTTGTGGCTTATGAAGGGGCTTGAGCTGCCTCAGAAGTGATTGGCTCTGAAGCGCAGCTGCTTCTGGCACCCCGACTACTAATGCTGGGTTGGATGTTCAAGGGAAAAGTTCCTTCCACACATCATGCCACCGACACCACATGGAGCAAGTGGATCACTCTGATCACAAAGTGAGCCCTGATAGGAGATCCTAATCATCCCAGAATTCTGGAAATTATAAAAAACTGGCCTGAAGATGAGACTTTTTGGATTATCTTCTGAAGAAGAGGAGGAGCAAGCGATATGTGCTGAGGAAGCCCTACCATATAATGAGCTAGCGGAGGGTGAAAGATGATATGTCCTCTTCACTGATGGTTCCTGCTGAATTGTAAGTGCTAACACGAAATGGAAAGCTGCTGTACGGAGCCTCACATGATGAGTTGCACAAGCTACTGAGGGACAAAATGGATCGAGTCAGGTTGCAGAGCTTAAAGCCGTCCAGCTGGCATTGGATACTGCTGAACGAGAAAATTGGCCACTTTTTCTCTACACCGACTCGTGGATGGAAGGTAATGCTCTGTGGAGATGGCTGGATCTCTGGAGAAAGGCCAACTGGCAGCGCAGAGGGAAACCCATCTGGGCTGCTGAGATTTGGCAGGACATCGCTGCCCAGGTAGAGAGGCTGACCGTGAAGGTTCGACACGTGGATGCACATGTACCCAAGAGTCGGGCCAATGAAGAGCATCACAATAATGAGCAGGTAGCTTGAGCTGCCAAGGTGAAAATATCACAGGTGGATCTGGACTGGCAGCACAAGGGAGAATTATTTCCAGCTCGTTGGGCCCATGATGCCGCTGGTCATCAGGGACGAGATGCATATACTGATGGGTTCATGACCGAGGGGTGGACCTAAGCCTAACTATGGAAAACATCTCACAGGTCATCCACGGCTCCAAGACATGCCCTGCCATCAAACAGGCCAAGTGGGTGAAACCTCTGTGGTACAGTGGACGATGGTCAAAGTACAGGTATGGGGAAGCCTGGCAAATTGACTACATCACCCTTCCCTAAACTTGCCAAGGCAGGCACTATGTGCTGACCATGGTGGAAGCCACCACTGGATGGCTGGAGACCTACGCTGTGCCTCACACAGGTTGTATCCTGACTCTGTCAGGTTAAGCCAGTGGTTTTTGCATTTATTTTAATTTTCCTATTAAATTGTAGTTCTGACTTGGAGTCTCTCACTGGTTTGCTTTCAAACTAGTACTAGGGCTATTTTTAAAAAGATGCAATGGTTTTTGTCTGATATTTTTGCCTTTTCCCTTTATTGGCATAAGCCATGCTGGGTTTGCCTTCCAAAAAACACTCTTGCTTGTTTTTGCTGTTATATAACCCTTTCTAAAGTTTTGTTTAGTGTTGTGACACTTGCATTAAGCTTTTCCTGCCCCTGATGTGCATTAATTGAAGAGAAATGAAAGCAAGACTGTCACATATTTCTGGTCTCCTTGGAAAACTTCCCCTGTGACTGATTTTTACAGTCACATTTCCACGTTTTTCTACTTATTAGTATTAGCCTTTTTACCTCTGTTGGGTTCCTAGCTGCGACCATATTGCATCTAGACACTGTCTCATAGAAATTCCCTTAACCTAAATATTTAAAGAAGTATCTCACTGTTAAACAGATCTATTTATTTTAAAATATAAGTGGGTCCTGTTTGAGGATATGTTTCTACTGCAAGCACATGGAACCTCCACCCGTTCCCTGCTTGCATTGAGATTATTGAGGATACCACCATCGGCAACTCAGTTTAAAACCTGACTTATGTTTAAACCTGACATTTCAATGTTTTTCAGGTTGAGTTTAGGATTTTGGACTTGTCCTGCTTTTGCAGGACAAGGGACTGTTTAGTGAAAGCTGTTTAGGTGCATAGATATTTTGTTTTTCTTTGCATTATTTTCTTCTCTTTCTTACTGTGCAAAGAGAAAGTGAGAGGGATAGCAAGCTAATAGCTGGCAAATTGCACATCACCTTTTCTGCAGCATAGATTTGGCAATTTTTCTTGTATGGCCTGTTTTAATAACTAATTCATGCTTTATGTCCCCTGTTATTCTTAAGGAATTTACGAGTTGGCAGTGTGCTTCCAAGCCTCTTAATGCAGCGTGCCGTGCCTTGGAGCATCTCCTTGCCCTTGCCCTGGCTGCTATGCGAGCTTCCCAGCACGTCCAAGTGGGCGACTCCTTCAGCACTGCTTAGAGTGCTCAGAGGTCTGCTGGGACAGGTTAAAAAGAGATGGATTATTTTCATGTCTTGAGTTTTGTCTGAGATTTAGTTGCATTTAAGGAAATGAAAATAATCATTTAAAAAAGCTTGAAAGATTAAACCACTTTCCTTAATATTACTCTTACTTAATATTTTCTTAGACGCTTTTTTATACTCAAGGCTCTAAAATAATAAGCAGAGAAACCGTGAAGCATTTCTTACTCATTTTCAAGGAATTACATAGTTTTTGGTAATTTATCCTCCTACACACATCCCAGACAATGACTTGAGTGTTCACTAAGGAAACATAGCTGTGGCACAAGTCACAAGGCACAGATGCCAGGATGGGTTGGGATGCACTTGTTCCCATTGGTATTAGCCCCTCCCAGCTGGACCAGCGGGGAACAAAATGTGAGTTAGACTCTTAAAGTTAGGAAGTCCGCAACGTAGGAGGCATACAAATGTCTCTGCTTATCCTCGCTATCTTTCTGGCAGCTATTCAGAAATATCATAATGTGGTTGTCACTTCAAGAACAGAAGAACTTTTTAAAGTAGTAGTTTTCTATTTTAGAGACGAGCTGCAATATTTATCAGATGCTCCAGAGCTGGAAGAACAGTGTCATGGAAATAGAGTTTCTCTGTCATTGATTTAACAGAAAAGAAAAGAACCTGAACATTTTACATTGTTACCGTCTGGTTTGGTTTTTTTTCATCTGATAGGAAGTTATTTTCGGACTGCAAGGTCAGGCAAGCTGAACTAAAACTGGCTTCTTCTTTTATTCAGCTTTCTTTTTAATCTGATGTCTACTGAAGCTATCAAAATGTCAGCTGTTATAATTGAACTGGATAAGATTTCGTCAGATGAGATTGAGAACAAAAAGGATTCCAAGCCAAATTTTAAGCGAGGCAAATTCAGTCAATCATGTGCTGATTATCATGGTTTTCAACTTCACTGCTCACATTCTGCACCAGCTGGTAAGCATGCATTTATATAATTTATTTCCTCAAATCTGTGTCTACTTACTCATGTAACACGTGGCAATTAAAGTGTAAGACCCAACAAGGAAAACACAGGAATTGTTGCTGTCATGCAAGCAATTTAGGAAGTAATTTTTAGTTCAGATAAAGAATAGAAACAAATGATTATTTTTAAAAAAATCAGTGTCTCCTGAACCCTCTAGCACATGGCAGGGGTAGTCCAGGAGACTTTACCTTGGCACTACAGGAAGAGGAGCTTTCCATAGGAGATGATACAGTTTTTGTGTGAGTTAGAGCAGCCCGAGCTGCTGCTCTGATAGGAGATTTTGCAAAGTGTGTCTATAAGCTGTGCTCTCTAGTGGCTATCACTGTGGCGCCTCGACTGGTTTTTTTCTGGGTTTTTGTCATATGTAAAGAGGGAACTGCATATTGCTTGTTTTTATATTGGGCAGGTGTTATGTATAGGTAGAACAGGTCAACAAAAATGTCAATTTTTGTGGGCATGGTGAAACTTTAATTTTTCCAAAAATTCATAGTCACGAAAAATACAGAACGTAGCTGCCTCATATTGTCTAATATAACCAAGGGGACACATCTGCAGTTAATCAATGGAATCTCAGTTAATCCCTACAAGTCTTCTTAAGTATTAGTTAGTTCTTCAGCTAGGAAATACCTTCTAAGAATGGCTATTCTGATTTCTTTTGGACTACATATGTATTATGACTTTCATGACCCCAAAGAATAATTTGATTTTCATCATGTTTTCACTTGCCCAGAACAAAACCCAGACTTGGCAAGTGGAGAATATCTGAATGTTATTGACACTCTATCCTGTGATAGGACAACTGAAGTGCAGTGGAAGTCTGCACATTTCAGCTTGGCCGAAGTAGGTGAATATATACATTAAACAGTAATATTTTTAAATTTGCAACAAATGTTTAGAATATTTTCTAGTTATAAATTCAGTTCTTACACGTTAAAATGGTCAAATGGTTGGGATCTTTCTTTTGCAAGAAAAGCAGATGGCTTGTGCTTTCCCTAATAGAAACTTTTCTAATTTCTCTTTCTGTAAAGCCTTCAGTAACTTTTGTAAAACAAAATTGTCATAGTTGATGCACTTTTGAAATTTTCTCTTATGTGTCAGCAGGGTTTGTAAGGTCAGGAATCAGGTGTCTGTCTGTTCCCCTGGGATCCTATTACATAATTTTTTAAATACCTCTCCAACCCCATAGAAGTGTCACTAAAGAACTTCTGCATGTGCTAGGTGATTTGCTGAGGTATTTTTCTTAAATGACAAACTAACCTTTTTAGCCTATCTTGTTGATAAAGAATTAAATGAACTTCCAGCATAAGCAACATAGTGTTTGTGGAACTAAACCGCTCAGAATTCTGCACAAAGGAGGCAATAAAAACACACACTTCCTTTTTGAGTTCTTTCATTCAGAAAAAAATTATTTTCTTTTAAAAATAATTTTGTATTGCGAATATTTGTTACAAACACTATTTAATATTCCTGAAGCAGAAACAGTGCTAACAAACATCTCTGACAAATGTTTTGTCAGAGTTTGGAGATTTTCTTGGTTTGTATTTTTGCATCATGAGCAGAATCAAATAAATACTGATGCATTATCTTATTGTTTTGGGGGGTTATGAATCACTTAAAAGAAATGCCATCTCATTTTTTTGCCTTCTAAAATTTTCCTTGGTATATTTATTTTACCAGTCTTTAAGCAAGCCCTTTGTAGTTTCTAGTGTTGTGCTGTGTTGGCTGAAGTCTGAGTGGAGAAGTGTAAACAAGTCCTATTTGGCTTCCACATGTCTTTTCCTAAATGGAACTTCTATTTGCTCAGCCACGGCTATTGATAAAAATAAACAGCTCTTGGTTATACTACAATGATGGACCCTGTTTCTTTGAGTAGAGTATTTCCCTGTTTGTCAGGCAGAAGAAAACTTCAAGCTATGGTAATTAACAGAAATTCTTCTCTTAGAGTTTATGTTTGGGATTGTTTTGGTTTTTTGTTTGTTTGTTTTCAAATGGTAATATGAAAACCTCCAGGGAAATCAACATCCTGCATCTGGGTGCTGTCCTGAGGTTTGTTTATGTTGGCTTCTCTGCCCCAGGGTACTCCCCTTCCACAGTTGTAGCCTTGGGAATCTTATATTTAGTGTCAATGAACTTTAGACTTTCAATTGGTTTTTTTAAAAAGAATTTAAAAGACTCACATGGAATTGTTCATATCACCGACAAATGGTAAGAAAAGGTACGTAAGCTATGAAGACATTAAGTACTCAGTGTTAACCTACAGAAAAGCAGTAACAGAGAACACTTCCTTGTTCTTCTATTCAATTTGCTGTTCACAATATTGTTTCTTTTGAGAGGTTTGTTGTTTGAAATTTATTATGCAGTGCTTGTCGTATAATTCTTTTGGTACATAAAGCAGAGAATTCAATATAGAGAGATTTCATTTAAGAAAAGTTTTCCACGTAGTACTGATGTGTTGCTACTTTTAAACATATGACCTACAAAAAATGAACACTGGCAAAGTAAAGTGGTATCCTGAAATACACTCTGATGTTCAAGAAATGTTGCTAGGACAGAAAAATATTAACCATATTTTTTATTTTGTTTTGTTTTTAATTCTGATGCAAGTACCAATCCTGAGGTCTGTTTTTTTGGGATCTGCAAATACATCAAAATACATTGCCCATACATCAAAATATATTGCAGAGTAATAACACTAGAATAAGAACAAAAGTATTGGTAAGTTCTGAGTACAGAGCACAGAATTTTTTTTCCATGCAGAGCCTTATTGAAATCTTTAGGGTTTTATCACTCACAGAACAATATTGAGACAATATTGGTTTAAGAGATAAAATGCATAACCAAGATCAGTTGATGTATGCCCCAGTAACAGGTCAGAGACTGTGGCTGGCTTTCATGGTGCTCAGGTTACCTGGACTCTGGGTGAAAGCTTGAATGGAGCAGTGACACTTTCGACATAGCAGATAATGTGGGATTGGTGGGGATTGACATTTTAGAGATGCCAAGCAATCTTTAAAAAATCAAACTTATTTTGATTTTTAACATTCTCTGCAAAGAAGGATTTTTAATACAATATATAGTATGAATGCAAGTATCACAGCCACAGCAGTTGGTTTTCACCAATGGAAAACAGGCTGTTCCTAATACAGAAATATAGAACCATTTCTCTGTTATACTGACAAGAGTAGAATTTCCTCCAAGACCTGGTCTATTTGCTCTTCAGACTTCTCACAGCCAGCAAAGCTTATCTGAATATTGCAGATGTAAATATTTGTGCAGATTTAAACCTTATTATCCCTGATATTTGCTTTTCCACTTCATGTCTTGTTAGTCTGGAAGAGACTGAAAACATTTAACCTACAGTCTTTATTGGTCAAATCAGAGCACAGCACTTGAACTGTCCTGAAATTAGAAATGCATGAAATCACATGGGTTTGACTCTGTGACTTTTAGTAGGATGGTGCAAGGCTAGAAAAACACCTGTTTGTTTTTGCCTTCAGTGCGGTTCTTTCACTGATGAGTTTTTCGGGGTGTCTTCTGTGGGGATTGCAGGTGAAGAGAGAGGGGGAAGAAGAGAATATTAGTTCATACAGGGATGGAGACTGGGACTCAGATTTATACAGTATACCCTTGGTCTTCAGTGCTGGCAAGAGTCAGTCTTTTTGCTACTCAGCCTAAAGATGTACCACAAGCTACAACTGGAAGATCTATCGCTCTTTGGCACTACCCTCTGAACTAAAATTTAATTAATAATACACAAAATCAACCCATATCTAAAGAATAATTCAGAGTTAGCAGAGAGGCCTAACATACTGAGGCATTCACCTCTGCTCTGGGGGTCATGACTTCTATCCTTACATAGCTTGGATAAATGGAAACTAAATTGAATATAGAAATCTAATTTTTCCCAGAGGTATAATTTCTCTTCTGTTTTGTTCCTTCATTTAATGGGCTCTTTACTTTCAATGGAGAGTGAGGTTATTCAACAAACTCCGAGAAAAGACACTAATGATTTATAATAGTGGATTTTATTTCCCAAACTATCCCAATAGCAATAGAAGTATGTCTATGTAAAGAATATGCTGACCTCTCAGATCAAACTTTCCTTGATTCGAAATGTGAGGTCAATACTTGCAAAACAGATGAGTGCAGACTTGGTAACAGCAGTGAAAAAATGGAAGTGAGAGTGAAGTCTGGGGAGTCTTCCTGTAGCACAGTGCATCTTACACTTGCAAAGCCTGAATACAGCAGTGAAATACTTGTATCTTACCTGTTAGAAGTGGGTCTCTATGCTTAAGTCCTTTTTACCTGAATAATGAGCATAAATTGATAAGCAAGTCTCCAGTTTATTACAAGATGCAAAATGACTCAGTGTAGATGGGGAGGTCACTGAGGAATTTCAGGTTTCTTAAAAGTTAAGTCTTGAGTTATGTGTCTATATGCAATTGTAACAACATGTTTTAAAAAACCAAGTCTAAAGCCTGTGAGCATTATAAGTAGAATGGACTGATGGCTATGAATCAATAACTTTGGTAAGTAAAGGGTGTTCCTCTGGTGATGCAGAATGCTGTTGTATTTCGTGTTTGAACACTGACTTAACTGTAAATCCCGATGGCTGTGTCTAGACAAAATGCAGTGAGGAAACAAACAATGTCATTTTGTACATTGTATATAAGTTACTACTTGCAGTGTTGGAAACCCCAAATATGGGTTGTTTCATTATTACACCACCAAAAATGTATAGAAACTCTGTCAGGCTTTATAAACCTTTGTGATATTTGTATCAGCATTGTAATGTTATCTACGTTAATCTGATTTAGAAAACCAAAACAACAAACAAAGAAAAAAACTTCCTGAAAACACGAGTCTAGTAAAATTTAAAAAGGACATCATGGGAGAGAGAGAATTATATGGAGTTATCTGTGCAGACAGCTGAATGTTATAAATAGAAGGTTCTGAGTGGTTCTGGATGATGCAAGTGTCTTTTTCCAAAAGTACATGGTGAGAAAGGTTTTGGCTGCCTATTAGTTTTAGTCCTAAAACGTGCTGTTTTGCTGGTAAAAAAATAAATTGGTAATGGTATCTTGAGGAATTATGTATCTATATATGCAAAAGTATTTGTAATCATTTAAGATCTCTCTCATTTTTGCGCTCCTGCCTTTGGGGGTGAACAGGGAGGGCATGGTGAAGTCACTTAGATCCAACTGCATCAACCTCTTGTGGCAGTACAGTTATGTCAAAATTATCTGGCTGTATAGTTTTTCAAATCAAGTAGTCTCAGGCTTCTGTTTTAAAGATTTGACTATTTAAGATTATTATTTCTAAAATGCATATATTCTTTTGTGTAAGAAAATAAAATAGCACTTCAAAACAGCATCTTAAATTACATTATGTATCATAAATCTTTTAAGTAAGCAACAGTCTTCCTTATTCTGCTGCTATACTTTTGTGCTGTAATGCGATGGGCTTTCTGTAAACTCAGATTGTAGTCAGATGCCAATATTAATTATTTTAAGGTGTTGCTGACCAGAAAGGTAGTAAATTGTTTAACAAATTTGATTCAAAGGCACAGAATGGTGTATGTTGAAGATGAACTGTTTCAGTCCTACCAGAGTACTGAAATGCAGGCTAATTTCTACGGTGCCTTCTTGAATACCTTTCAAATTTTTTTTTCTGGTGCTTCCTTTTAGAAAATAAATTCTCTTGTTAGCAAAGTCTTCTTCTAGTAGGTATATTAACTGTTCTTTTCATTAATTTGTTTTCTTCCTGTTCTTTTCCTGATTTAATAAGGAATAACAGTCTAGTCATAGTGGGCATCGCACTGGACCGAAAGTAAGAGGTTAAAACTGATTTTTGCTTTCCCTACCTAGGCATTGAGAAAGAACTAAATATCAGAAATTCATGAAACCACTAAAATAACTTGAGTCAGTCCACATTTAAGCTTTTTCTCATCCTATCTTGGTACACCTTTGCCTTTTATATTCTAAAGGGTTTTGATTTTGACACTGAAAAAATATCCAAGGAAAACACCCTCGTAGAAGTATTAGTTTACTCAAATCTTTCCTTCACCCAAGAACATTGTGCTGAACCTGAATAAGGGAACTAATGAATTATTCAACTGAACCACCATCAAAATCTCATGTTGCTGTACTCTAGGTTCCTACTATCTGATTCTCTTTTGCCCAAGGCTGAGACATACAAGGTCGACATGCTTTCCCTTCTGAGATCCTGATTAAGGCAAGCTCTGTTAGTGTAGCTTTAAAGAGAAAAATACTAATGAATAGAAGTGCTTGCCCTGTCAGCTTTGGCAAGGCAAAATGCTTTTTTTAAACTCAATTCCACTTTGACAGAATAAAGACTGGATTTAATAAAGCCAGTCTTTCAGAAAGGCAATTTCTGAAGTATAGCAATCAAAGTACAATTATATTGACCTGTGTGTTTCTTAAAAATGTCTGTCTTGAAAAATCCATGAACCCTGGAAGTTGTCTTCGATAAAATAAAAAACAGTGGAAAAAGAATATGAATTTTGCTAGGATGGTTGGGTTTCCTGCTCTTTGAGACTCTATAGAACACCTAGTATGAGTTGCAGATTGTTGCTCCTCACTTCAATTGACTAAACTTTCTGCCAAAACTAGATAGAAATTGGAGTAATTCAGGAATAAGGAACTCTGTGTTCCTTATGTTTAGGCACTCTTTTTATTTTTGTTTGTAAAAACATAAGGAGAACATAAATCTTCTCAATTCATGGGTAATCAAAATAAGTTGAATGAAGTTTATTCCAAATGTTGACATCTTATTCTTCTTGAGAGTGATTTTTCCTTGTCCTCTGACTAATTTAACTAAATGATGTAACAAATGCTCAGGGGCTTTTATCTTTTTTCTTCATCTCTGGAAGAACCCAGTTTGTACACAGTTTTCACACAGGATATGACTGGCTTGTTCACTTATGTCAGGAAGGAAATAGTGAGGGCCATTCAAACAAGTAAAAATAGTTTTTCTTAGTTTATTTATAGACATCTTGTCATCCTCAAAATTCAGAGTTTAATACAATACATTTTTGGCATGTTCTATTTCTGTTAATAGTATCTATTATAGTAGAATTCAATGTGATACCTATTATTTTTATTTTTATAAAATTTTGTTTCCTGCAGTTCTAGTTTGATTTCCATATGCTCTCCTTCTGAACTTCTTTGCTTTGCTGGGAAAAGCAAAGCACAGATAACGTGGGAGGTCTAGGAGGGAACTATTAAGCTTTTGTGTCTTTCATAACCCAAAGGAATTCCTATACAGACTCAGGTCAAAATCACTCGCTTGATATCCTGTTTTGGCAACAATCAATATCCGCTATTTCAGAGGAAAAGAAAACAGGAAAGCATGTCGTTGGTCAGGTTTCCAGTACCTCTTCAAACATATCCTACCACTTCATCCAACTTAGCAGCACTGAAGTACTGCAAGAGTTATGGAACTCAGCTTGAGGAAAATCAGTTACACAAAATGCAGAGTTTAGTCACTTGAGGTAGATGTTCACATACCACTGCCTTCACCTAGTTCCAGCCTGGGGTAAAGGGTGCAAAATGAGTCTGGGGGAAAAAAAAGACTCTCTAGAACTGATCATCTTATGATTATCCCTGAAAACCCTAATAGCTAACACTAGGAATTTCACTCATAATCTTGTTTTTGCATTTTGTCGCCAATGTTGATTCCTTTCTTTCTATGTATCTCATATTTTTCAAAGTTTAACAAGGTCTGCTACTCTCATTTTTCTTCACAACAAGAAAATATTCTCCTCTTCCTTTTGTTTTACTCATCATAAAGCACTTAAAACAATCTTCCTCTCTGCTCAAATTCCTAACTTTTTTCCTGGCCTTTGCACAAAAGTAACTTTCCTCATCTGCCCATCAACACTTTTGGTTTCGTCTCACTTGGGACTTTTCACTTCACATTACATGTCTTCTTTTTTTGTTTGTTTGTTTTGGCATCAGTTTTTTCATTCCTTTACGCTTCTCAAGTGATGATTACTTGTAAGTATAATCTATTTTAAACATGCGTCTTTGATTCCTTTCTTAAAACCAGTTGTTTAACTTTCAGTTGCTTTCAGTACCTTAACATTTCCTATGCTACTTTTTTAATACTCTGAATTGTTTCTCATTTTGAGACTGCAGCTTTTTCTTGCAGTGCCAAATGGAAGGGTTTCCACATAAACAATAAGGCTTTGTGCTAACTTGGGCTAGAAAACATCTGGACCTTAAGTTTTGACTTCCTTGTTTACTCTTCAGCCTTTCCCATTTGGCCCCTTTCATGCTGTTTCAGGACTACCAATAAGCTCTCTATGTTTGTTACTATTTTCACATTTAAAAGAGGAAGAACATAATTGTGGAGGCACTGTATTCAGTTTGCAATCCTTTGTCAACATTTGTGATTTTGCAATTCCTTTTAGATGATCTTGATCTCTTAAAGGTTTAGTTCTTGTACTTCTTGCAGTAGGTACTGATATATTACAGGATGCTTTCTCACTGCATTTCTTTGGCATAATATTAGTAACTAGAATCAAAGAGGCAGATTCTTGGGACGGTGCACAAACCCAGGATTGCTTGTAAAATTTCTACTAATCAAAATATCAGAGGTGACCAGTATTGAGACTGGAGTTTCCAGTGTTTTCTTAACATAGAAATTGTAGTCTTACAGATGAAGTTATAGAGGTGGTCTCTGTCTCTGCTTTATTTAGAAGTAAGACTTGGGGCAAAAGTTAACTTCTTAATTTTTCTTTTTTCTTATTGTTGTGGTTTAACCTCTGCTGGCAGCTAAGTACCATGCAGCCATTTGCTCACTCCCCCACCAGTGGGATGGGGGAGAAAAATCCAGAGGATAAAAATGAGAAAATTTGAGGGTTGAGATAAAGACAATTTAATAGCTAAAGCAAAAGCAGTGCATGCAAGTAAAGCAAAAAAAGGAATTCATTCCCCACTTCCCACGGCGCAGGTGGTCAGCCATGTCTTGGAAACCAGGGCTCCATCAAATGTGATCATTACGTGGAGAAGACAAAAGCCATCACTCCAAATGTTCCCCATTTCTTCTTCCCCCTGCTTTATATACTGAGCACAACCCCATATGGTATGGGACATCCTCCGGGTCACTTGGGGGGAGCGCTCCCAGCCGCGTCCCTTCCCAGCTCCTTCTGTGCCCCTCTGGTGGGGCAGAGGGAGCAGCAGAAAAGTCATGTGCACTGTGTGAGCACTGCTCAGCAATAATGACATCATCTCCACATTATCAACCCTGTTCTCAGAGCAAACACAAAACAAAGCCCCACACCAAGCAGCACACTTACAAAACTGTGGTGGATTTACTCAGGAAGAATGCAGATTTTGCCCTGGCTGAACTTGGCAGCTCCATGTGAGCTTTTTAGGACAAAAGCTGGAGAGTGGTGGAAAGGTTACTGTCTATTGATGGTGAGGAAGCCCATCTCCAACACTGAAAACATGATTCAACAGTTTCTATAAAGAAATGAGCCTGGGATGTGCAGGTCACATCTAATGGTATCTAATGGTCCTAAATGGTGGCTTCCAGCATTTTGATACGGACAAATGAGAACTCAAGAGGGGCACAGCTGTTAATTTTGTGGTGATAAACCCTTACAGTTTTGAAAACATGACTATTCTTCCTGTGGCAACTTGGAATAAAATGTGAAATCAGTTTATCTAGACGGAAAAAGGAAAAATAAACTGAAACTCAAACCCAAAACAAACAAATAACAGAAACTCAACATCTTTTTTTCAACTGAGGATTTTTTCTTTTAATCTTTTTTTGAAGATAAAGCAGAACAACATGAAAGTAATGAGAATTTATCTATTAACAGATTTCACAGTGTTAGTTTTTGTTTTTCAATAAGACTTTCTGGGTGAAAGTAAGAATATGATTCTATATTGGAGTCTAATCTAAATGGACCCTTCTTCAAAACAAAGTAGGTTTTTTGGGTTTTTTTTGGTGCTAAAAAAATTAACAGACTTATAAAGAAAAGTGCAGGCTACAGTTCTGGCATTCCTTGACTAAATGGCAATTTAAGTCAGTGTTAAACTCAATTGTGGGTTATAAGGACATGGCAAAAGACAGAATCTTGTCTGCAATTCTTTGCTGGATGAAATTTTTATGGGACCAAGGAGTTTATTTTCTAAAAGGAGAAAAAAGTGCTTTATTAAGTAACTTATTTATTGCAATAGTTGGTTTCCTGGTTCATGTAAATTGATTATAAAATGTTATCTTTTAACTTTTATGCTATCTTTTGTGTTTCGAATGTTCTCTCAGTGACAGGAATGGTATTTTAAGATGCCCAGACATCAAGAGGACTCTGTTCTATTGTTCAGAACAAGTTTCAATTTTAAAACTTGGCCTTTAAGTTACACTTAAGTGTACAGTTCTGTAACTTTTCATATTCCATTTGTTACATGAAAGCAAATTCCACTGTTCTTTTCTGTGCAACAGTCCTCCTACACAAAAGTTATAATTCCACAGATATCTTTGCAACTAAACTGAACTGCATACAAGTATGTCTCATGAAGCAATACATAGATATTTTTAAAATTTTAAAAGTATTTGAAAACTTTTGGTGGTGCATAATTGATTTTCTTGATTGAAAACTAAATTGTCTTTGGAAATATTTTGGGTGTCAGAAAAGCATTTTTCACTATTTTTACTAACACAAACTCTTTTTTTCCTGTCTAGTAAGGCACAAGGCAGTTAAAGCTTATTCTTCACACCTATGTACTTAAGTTCTGTATTTGCTTCATCTAGTGTTAATTATGATGTATTTCTGCTTGCTACTGCCTTTTAAATTTTTTTTTTAATTTTTTTTAATTTTTTTTTTTATAATAGCGTTCCATTTTTGAAAGAGGAGTTAGGTTGAAGGCTGTTACTTTATTTGACTACCTTGAGATTATTTTGGCTTTCTCTCTTCTCTTGCTTTGGAAACATTAAAGTGGTGCTGACTGAATGACATCTCAGCTACTGCTCTAGTCCTTCTCCCAGGAGAGACCTTGAGCAGATGTCACCAGCGTTTGGCTATTTTCAGGTTTCTGGAGTCAGTGGGATAGTAGCCTGAAGGAACAAATGGTGGAACTAGTTTAAAAAGTGTCTTCCTCAAGTTCTTCCTAGCCCAGATGCCAGAATGGAATAAATAAGAATTGTTCTTGCTAGAGTGTAGATAAACTTGACTTGATAGATGTCATATTTCAAAGCCCAGGCATGTCAACAGTTGATAAAATGCTGTCTCTCCTTTTCAAATAAACAGAAACTCTTCTGTGTTTAGCTCTTGAAGGGAAGAATAGAATACAATTAACAGTTTATGCAATACATAAACCCCATGTTAGCCTTTTAAACCTAAGTTTTGCCAACTGTCTAGAAAATTTCTCAAAAAAATTATATGCTTTCTTTCACAGCATGTAAAATTGTATGATAATTTTATGAGGGCACTGTTCTCTTCTTGCCCACTTGAAGCTCATGCTCACAAACCGACTTCTGCTGTGGCTGCAAACACACAGGACCTTGTCTGTCCAAGCCACTGTCCCAGTCTCACAAAGTGCTCCTGTCCCAAGGGCAAAGTCCTCTGCTGGGCTGGAACTTCTCCTCTGGGGAGGCATGCTACCTCTTGGTGGCATGAGAAGGCTTGGGGTGAAAATATGTTTTGCTACAAACAATGCCCAAATGTATTCAAACCCTTCAGTGGATTTTGGATGAGACTCAACATACATGTATAATGCAGCAGGGGATGACTGATGATGGAATGGAAAGCATTACAGAAATCCTCTGCCATCTGGTATTGTTGATAGTTTGCTGGCACGGTGACTTGCACATTCCTGTACATGTTGCCTTTGAGAAGATGTGTAAATATTTGTCTCTGCCATTATCATTAAAAGTTGTAAATATGTTTGGGAGGAGGAGTATGACCGAGACCAATTATGTGCAGAGAAAATAATAAACCAAAATCAAGATCTACTACGAAATAACCTGTAGCTGTTATCTACTAACAACTACAGCTTTGACAGTTTGTTGCTGACAATACTTCCTGCATAGTACTTGGGTACCACTATTTTCCAAATGAGACCACGTGAACTTCAATTTATATTATTACACTTCCAGAAAGTGTTGTTCTGAGTTAATAAAAATGTCTTTAGTGTCTCTGGGTAAACCAAACATAGCTGTTTACACCATGGAGCAACCAGGTGTAAGAGATGGAGTTTCATAGTCCAGGGTGCAGGTCTTATGTTTTTGATTGTGTGAGCCGTTATGATGATTCTACTCATTAATCAAAAATAAACAGGAAGATGTCTGATTCAGATAGAAAACATACTTCTGAATTCCAATGTTATGATCTGTTGCTGCTTCATGCCCAGCCTTTTGTCTCAGTGTACAGGTGCTCCTGAAGGCTTGGGGCTGGCATGAGGTGATGCTGCTCCTATGAGTCCCACTTCTCTGGTCTTGGACTAGCAACTGGACTTCAGTTCACCTCAAGGCAGTTGAAAGATTACTACTGCAGCTCCTTCAAGCCAGAGAAAGGAAAAGCTTTGTTGTGGTTTGACACTGGCCAAATGCCAGGCACCCATGAAAGGTGCTCACTCACTCTCTGCTGCTACAGCTGGGCAGAGGAGAGAAAATTTAACAAAGGGTTCATGAGTTGAGATAAGGACTGGGAGAAAACACTCCAAGGGCAAAACAGGCTCAACTAAGAGATACAAAGTGAATTTATTACTAACAAAATCAGAGCAGGATAATGAGAAGTAAAATAAGCCCTTAAAAACATCTTTTTCCCCAATCCCTCCCTCCTTCCCACTGAAAGCAAGGGAGACAGAGGGTGGGGGTTTGGTCAGATCGTCACCCAAGGTCTTCTGCTTGGCTCAGGGAGAGAAGTTGTTCTCCTGTGAGACCATGGGGTCCCTCCCAGGGGAGACAGTTCTCCGCGAACCTCACCAACATGGTTCCAATCTCACGAGCACCAGTCCTCCCAAAACCGCTGTGGAGTGGGTCATTCTTCCATGGGGTGCAGTCCTCCAAGGACACCAGCTTGGAAGTAGGGCCCCCTCTTTCCACCCAGTCTCCCACTGGATCACAGCCTCCTCCAGGCATCCACCCGCTCCGGCATGGGCACCTCCCCCACGGGCTGTGGGTGGATCTCTGCATCCCCCGTGGATCCCCACGGGCTGCGGGTGGATCTCTGCATCCCCCGTGGATCCCCACGGGCTGCGGGTGGATCTCTGCATCCCCCATGGATCCCCATGGGCTGTGGGTGGATCTCTGCATCCCCCGTGGATCCCCANCACCATGGATTCACCACGGCCTGCAGAGGAATCTCAGCTCCAGTGCCTGGAGCACCTCCTCCCCCTCTTTCTCCACTGACCTTGGTGTCTCCATGGTGTTTCCCTCACATGTTCTCACCTCCTCCTCTTCTCTGGCTGGAATTAAAACTGGCGCCCACTTTTGTTTTGATTTCTTCTTAAATATGTTATCACAGAGGTGTCACCATCATCCCTAATTGCCCCAGCCTTGGCCAGCAGCATGTCCATCTTCAGATCCATCAGGGATTGGCTCTGCTGGACATGGTGGAAGCTTCCAGCAGCTTCTCACAGCAGCCACCTCTGTGGCTCCCCTGCTACCAAAAACCAGGCTAGCCAAGCAAACCCAAACAACACACTGCTACAGAATACCTGGGCAGTGAGGTTTTGAAAAAATCACCGCCAAAAAGCCCGAAGCTCCCCCCCTTCCCAGCCCTGCACACACCCGGTCCCACACCTTGAAGTAACAGCAACCATTTTTGGGCATAAAGCAGAGGAGCATGAAATAGACTATCATCATAATTCACTCCGAGACACCATCTAAGAAATGTATGAAAATGTTATAAGCAATGATAGAAATTAGACATTTTTTTTCGTGTTACCAGCTGGTCTAGTGTTCTGCCTGCTTCATGTTTCACTCTAATTTAGCATCTCAGCTATTTCATTTACTGTAAAAATGACTAGAAATGACACGGTAAAATCCTAAATGTCAGGATTATTTATCTTATTATCAGTTTTTAGGTGATGTGCAAAAATACGATAGCTCTTTAAGCAATTGCTTTAGAATGAAGGCACAGATAAAACAGATAGATTTCCTCAGATGAGGAGTAGTAATACTTTGCATGCTTCATTCAAGCATAAAGTGCCTGAAGCGTCTCAAAGAATATGAGAAGCGTTAGTTTGGATGATAGTGGTTAACTGAACACAGACCTAGGATTTTTGCATAGCATCACCGAATAAGATGATGATGAGGAGGACAACTCTACTCTTTCGATTGCTCAATTAATTCAGGTTTAATAGTAGCAATATTAACAAAGATATTAAATTAATGAAAGCTCTGTGTTCATTCATTTGGCATGATGAGTCTTTGATGTTTTTTATAGAGAAGAACAATGCTGCTGTATCTTGTTAACAATTCTGGGCGTGATTTTTTCAATATTAAGTGTTTGCTTCTATAATTCAATGCTTTGCAGTGTCCTCTCCTTCAGGATTTTTTAGACTGCTGACTCCAACTGTGTTGCTTCAGACACCTGAATGAAGAAACTGGGAAACCATGTAGTTAAAATTAAAAAGAGAATATCTCCAAAAACCTTTCATGCACATAGAAGTACTGTAGAAATCATTGTGAATACTTCTAAGACATTGCAAAGCTACCAGGTAGAAAAATCAACCTGTTCTCTTTTTGGAAGTTTTTCCCACTCTTCAACTGAAGCATATACTTCAAAAGAAACTTTCCCATTAACTTGCACAAAATCTTAATATGAAGAAACACAATATTACAAAAAATGTAACTGGTGAAGGCTAGGTACTTCCGTAGCAAATGATCTGTTCCGAAGTTCTGGTCTCATTCCATGCTGTACCCTGTGGTGGGCTATATGCCATCTGATGACTTTAAAAAATAAAGATGTATTTTAAACAAGCAAAATCAAACCACAAATACCGAAAGGAGTGTTATCTTGAAAGTACCCCCCATCTCTTGGTATTCGAAGGAACTTTTACTGTCTCGATATTCATAAATACTCATCTCTGTCTTTTAACAGATGAGGGCATACACTTACTTTAGCATCATTGTTCCACAGCTTCAGAAAACAGCTGCTAGGTCATCTGAGACTCTCTTGCCAACTTACCCCATTCTGCTTCCTGAAAATGAGAGAGACAGAGGACTCTGGCAAGGGAGGAACACCCAGGGCTCTTGCTTTGGGCTTATTAAATTCTGACTTTGAATGTATGGCACCTTGGGGTTGGGGGGCTTTTAGAACTAGCAATATTTTGAATTTCAACATATTCATGTCCTAATCTATTGCCATAAGGTACTGTTTGAGATCACTTAAATTTTTATGGCTTAACAAATTCCAATTCTCTTGTCCAAGGTGATGCAGGCTCACTGTCATGGAAGGTCAGCACTTATCCCAATGCAACTGTTTGCAAGCTGAATGGAAATGCCTGTGTGACAGATGGCTGCTAGCCCTATTTCCATGATGAATGTTATAAATATATATTATAATATTGGCTTTTTGCAGATATTAAAGAATGTTAAAGGTATAATGCTAAAATAGTTTTACTATAAGAATATGATTGTAGTTTGTTCTGTTAATAGTAGATGTAGTTATACAATTTATTTTTGAGTGGAAGGAATTTGTGTAGATAAGATACAAGAAAGTTTAAAGTGGGTTAAAAAATGATCTATCTAGAGCCTCTTGTTATTGCTGGTGCTTGTCAGAAGTAGGATGGGAGGATGTAGATTTATTGTAAAAAAAGAAAGTAATCTGACTTAGTTCTTGCTCTCTAAAACCCTTGAACTGGCTAAAGCTAAGTGTATAGCGCGGGCTGAATCTAAGAACTTAAAGAGCATGCGTGATAAAGAAAAGTAAAAAGTTTAACTAAGAAAAAAACTTCGGCTCTTGAGAGGAAGACTTTTATTTTTGAAGACCTCGGCTTACGACTACTAAGAGGCACTGCGCATGCATAAATAACTTTTGAGTTTATTATAATACAAAGTGGAGATAAGTCATAAATATGTATAAGCGCATTGAGAAGTTTAATTCATATGTAAAACTTTAAAAAATAAATACAGAGATAAGTGCTGCGGTCAGTGCGCGCTGTTAGTAAGATAAACACTACTCAGCTGCCCGGCGTCGTAACTTTCGTTTTATTATCTTGTCTCTTATTATCTTTTTATTAAAAATTTTTAAATCCTAACCAAAAAAAAAGTGTGTTTTTCACAATGAATAATCATGATTTCCTAGGCTATATCTTCATTAAAGGTAGTTCTTCAATATTTTTAAAAGAGAACCATATGCCCGTTCCTATGCTTAAAGAGTGATGTTTAAATGAATGTTCGTGTCCTCTCTCTGGTCTAGTTAGTGACATGAGAATTATACACTACACTAATTTAAGTCATTAAATATTTGAAACAGGAATTAATGACTTGATTTTTCAGTGGGTGCTGGGTCTCTTCCTGATTTGAATAACTAACGTGACCTTGCTGATACAGCCCGATTTTCAGAAGCAGTTGTAGAGAGCTTGTGGCACTGGAATAGATTTCTGAGAACTGGTAAGCACTGAAGCAAGAAGGTTGCACGAGCTCGTTGAACTGTGGGTGGCACATTATAAAAGGAAGGCATTATGGTCTAGCAGTTACATGAAGGCATCAGGGTTTCCTGGCTCCCTTTTCAACTACTCTACAGTCCTGCTCGGGTGGCTTTGAGTAAGCCAGGTGAGCTTTTTCAAGCTCAGTTTTCTCATTCATAAACTGCTTTAGTACCCATGGTCTCAGGGTGCTGTGTGTCTCCTGCCTTTTAAGTTGAGAGTTTAATCTCTACATATTTGTTTATTTCTGCTATTCTTCATTATCAGAGGGTTCAAAAATGAGAGGGAATTGAATTACAAAAATGGACAACTGGAATCAGAAAATACTACATAATTTAATTGCAATTACAGATAATTTAGACAAGGAACAAAGTCTGATCCTAACTGCCAGTGGTGCAGAACTGAATGCTCAAATCAAGAGAAATTACTGGCCTATCTACAGAAAATATGGTTCATTATACTTTTTTTGCACCGGTAAAACTGGTGCTGAACTTACCATTTTTGGAGGTTTATTGTAATTTTATATAAATGTATGTTAATTCATCTCAAGGGCTATGGCAGAATTCACTGTCATGAAATATTTTTGGTTTTTATTGTTGAAATGAAACGCTATTGACACTACTTGAAGCTACTCAGCAAAAGATACACTGCATCCTCAAAATCTAGCAACCTATATAAAACATTTTTGCTTATCCAAATATATTTTCTTTTGGCATTTTATAGGGTTTTTGGTTTATTTGTTTATTAGTTTGGGGTTTTTTTCCATTTGATTTGCTTAGTAAAGTAATTGAATAAAGAGGATAATACTCATTCAGGCTGTTAAACTGTACCAAAACAAATGCTGAGATCCTTGCATGTGCTCCCTTTTCCAAGCTATAAATACACTTGGAGCTCCCTCTAGTGAGAGTTTAAAATACAATTTTTTCTCTCATTAGGAAGTTTTAAAGTAAAATCAAACATTCCATTAGTCCATGAAGTAAAAATACGTGAATGAAATGGGATAATTATTTTAAATAACTTAGGAGGTGGAAAAATGTGGGGAAATTTCCTCTGCAGTTCGCTGTTTCTCACCTCACAGAATGCTGAAACTGGTTTTTAGACAGTGTGTCTCACTAGTTCTTTTCTGTCTTTTTTCATTGACTGTTTATAAATGAGTTCCATAGCTGAGGTTCAGCTTGGGAATTACAAGCAATTTGTTTTACTCTTTTGAAGTACAGTATCTCAATGATTTGAGCCCTTACACTTACCAGATGTGTTTTTTCATGTGTTTTCCCTGATTTCCTGCTCCCAGTCACTAAGGTGTGAAATGCCTTTCCTGTGATATTTTAGTGCTTCACTGCCTCATTTCAGTAGGAATATGAAGAAGCATTGACAACTGTGAAGATGAAGAACTGTCAGAAAGGCCTTCAATCAGGTTAATTTTGGCTTTGTTTTGAGAAATGTGGGGAAGAGAAGGCTCAGATCAACCAGCTGATATAACTAAACTCTATTTTAGGCCCAAATCATATCTCTCCCATATCACTTAGAGGGAATTCCTATATGCAGTCTTTTTTTCCCTCACCCTGTCAACATCCAGAGAGCCCCCCAAAAATGAGACACTCTCTCTAATAGGAAAGGCTTGTGCTTTTCTGATGAGATACTGCCAGTGCTCCAAAGTCCTCATGAGCTAAATATAACATAGATAAGACCTAGGGAAAAGTGGTATTATGCAGTGTGACAGGGAAAGGAGTTTGGTACTATTTTCATAAAGGAATCATGGTCATGTCCTTGATATTGGGCAGAGGTACAGATAGGCCTGCTCTATCTTGTCCTGAGCTTCCTTGCCTGGAATAATAAAATCTACTAGGAGAAAGGATACCTCCATTTGGACATAATGTCCATGTTTATAAAGGTGCACTGGAACACAGCAGACTCTTGTTTTTCTTCTTCAGAACAGATGATTTGATGTGTTTATTGACTGCATCTGTCTTTGCTGGCTCTCTGCTGATAGGCACTCTTCAGCTTTTATGCTGCCAACAATTTGTAGCCCTAGCTTAAGACAAGCTTATTTCTCACTGTCCTGATTGTAGGCTTTGATCATGCTGGCATTCATTAAGCATGACTCTCCTACTCAAAAACCTCAGTTCAAGCTTTGTTAGGAAAGTTAAGAATTTAATTGCCACTAGTAAATGCCATTCAACACTGAAACTGCATAAAGACCTTCTGGAGTTCACTTTCAAAATTAAATACTGAAGAAGTTTGGATTGACTGAGTGCCTGTGCCAAATGAACTATTTATAGGGGACAGAAGTTATCAAGAAGAGGTTCTGCTTATTAGTGTTCCTTGTTCATTTTTAAACATTTTTAAAATTCATTTTAAACACTTTAAAAAATAAATATAGTATGTTAACTTCTTCTCTACAGGATGTTCTCTAAGTTACTTACCCTAGTTAGCTTCATGAAGCTAGTCATCATTGACTGTGCTATTAATTATGGTGCTTTCAAAGATTCATTTTAACTTGAACTGACTTTTATAGAACTCACTATTAATGTATCACATCTTGCAGGATAAGCAGAGCAGCTCATCCATGCCGGCATTTGATCACAGTTTGTTTTATGTCAGAGAAATGGAAATACAGTTTCCAGTAGCCATGTCTGGTATATACACTTTACAGTACCAGATTCTCTGCTTCATTCAGCTTTTGTTTGGATATCTGCAGGACGATTTTGGCACTCCTTTTTTCCCTACATTCTCTGGAGAGATATCTGACTGAGTCAACATTATTTTACCTTCAGCTCATTATGCTTTACTGGTTCTTTTTTTGTTGTTGTTGTTGTTTCTTAGTCTACCTATACTATTGGAAGAACATCTGTGAAGTTGATGGTTTTGTGATGTTTTCCTCAGGGAGCACATAGCACTTATAATAAAACTTGGACTTACGTTCTTTGTCTTAAGTTCATTTTTAAGGACGTTTCTTTTGTGAGATTTGGAGATTAAATCTTTTTTAGTGGGCATTTCCCAAATGTTGTTAATAAAGAGCTCTATGAAGAACTGGTGCAGTCTGGGGAAATAAAAAATTGTATTGGGAATAGTTGTCATGACCTTATCCTACTGACTCCTTGCCAAAGGTCCATTTGAGGACACTTTTGACAACCATGCTATCAAAAAAGGATACATTTAGAATACAGAAGAACAACATTCATCATTAAATGCAATTGAATTTGTACATAAAGGAAAATAAAAATGTGGTTCCTTTTTCAGTAGATAAAGCAAGGACATCATATTGAGTTGATACTGTTGAAGTAATAATAAAGACAAGAAAAACACAAGAGCAGACTGAAGAGCCATTCACTCCCCCTGAAGCCATAGTCTCACAATTTGCCCTCTAGAGGATTGAAGAACAGTAGAAATCACTTCACCTTGAGGCAAGAAAACTCAAAAAAACTAGTAACTGCTGTTCAAGCTAGTCTTGTTCATTTCCAACAATCACCAGCTTGAGTGAGTCAGTTTTAAAACATACACTGTTACCTGGAAATTCATTTTGAAATAACTATTCTATTCCCATTTTACTTAAATAATTTTTCTATTAATAAAATAGTGTTTCACATTTCTTCATTTTCATGCCATTAGTTCTCATGTGTAGAATAGATTCAATTATTTTTTTGGGTGTCTACTCCTAGATTTAAGTTGTAATTGTGAAAATGGACATTATCAATCTCTTCAATAAGTTTCAACAGTTCCAAAAAATATTGAAATGTACATTTGGAAAGATTTACTGAAAACTAAAGTGTTAACATATACAGATCAAAGATGAAACACATGACAACGTATTTTATTTTTCTGATCTTTGACATTGCTTTTGACCATATCACCTTCGACACATCCTCGAATCTCTGCAGATTTACACATAGAAGACAAGTTTGTATGGCTGAAAAGATTTTCATGGGATTTCACACGTCTTAGTTTCTTACTGTACTTAGTGCCACAGACTTTCTGGTTTGCCAGGACACCAGCAGTCCCATGGCAACTGCCCTTCTCCTGACAGAATTATTTAAGCTTGGTGGTCTTCATACTAACACTGCAGAAATTATTTCCTGCTTATATTATGTACAGACTTAACCAAGGGAATTGTGCCATTTTAAAGGAAACAAAATTTTGTCCATTAGAGTTTTATTTTTTTGCTGTAATAAAGTATGCTAAAGTGCCATAAGGTTGATACCAGATTCTACCATCAATGAGCAAATACATGTGCTGTGCACACACACATTTATATAGTCCTAAAAATTATCCACTGGTGATACCTAGGTCAGCATTTCTTCCAACTGTTTACACTGATGGCATAAACCATGATATTAATTTCTCTTGGAGTAAATTACTGTAAAGCATCTCTGAAAGACTCTTGTTTGAAAACCCTTTTCAAATAATCTTGTATAGGTAAAGTCTTTTGGGGAAGGTTAAAAAAAACTTAAATGCTTTCCACATAAATGTCCACATTTATAACATTTATATCTTCTTCTTCTTTGCCTTTGAAGTGACTTTCCAGTGGGATTGATCCATGCAGTGAGTCAGTCCCTACCTCACGGTTAGAAACCTGGGGCTTTTGTTTCTCCTTTTTGAACAGTTTCATGTAGTGAAGAATAGGGGAACAAAGGGGGAAAAAAAACCTGTGGAGGATTTTTTGTAATTGGGTACACCTTTAGAAGTCTGTTCAAAAGGAAATAATTTTGAGACAGTTAATTTTTGTGAGTTCCTAGTAGATAGCGAGTTGGTTTTGCATTTCCCAAGATTGTCTTCCTCCAAATAATGGATGTAGATCCAGTGTTGAGGAGCAGTTATAGAAATGCCCATTTCAGAATGTGTAACAATAGGATGGGCAGAAACCCAAAGGGACAATTTAAATGATACATTAACCTTCTTATTTATAATAAATTAAAACAAATAAAATTTTTATTAAAATTTTATCATTTGTATGAACTGGTTCTATAAATTTCATTACTTTTTAAGGATTTAAAGTCGGTGCAATGGCATACAGGAACATATCAGGAAAAAAAATTCTCTGGAATTGCTACCTTTTAAAAGAATTCTCAGTTATTTTTGGATGAGAGAATCTGGACCATAGGAAAGCTACTGTATCAGAAGGTATCTACACTGTTATAAAAATGTAATATTTAATTGGAGACTGGAGAAAAATAGAATTAGATCTTCTATTATTTTTAGGAACTGCATAGAGGTTTGATTTAAATGACTGACTTAGCATCACAGGAAACCTGTAAGGGAAAAGAGAGATATATTCCAGTATGATATGTATTCACAGAATTAGTTTTTAGACCCTTTTTCTTTCTCTCACTTTCATTACTGTTCATCAGTCTTTAAAATGAAATAAAAGGAATAAAAGTTAACTACTGTACAATCTAAATTCAGCTCTAGAGAAGATCAGACCTAAGAATATGATTCCAGTTCTCTACTACCAGTCTTCCACTAACTGAATTGTGTATACCTTCTTTTCTTTTTAATTAGGTCTTTCTTTTTTTTTTCCTCTGGATACTGACATTTAGATTCGAAAGTAGTTACATATAACCTCAGTCTTAACATTTGTCCCTAATCCAATTTTTCCTTATTATCCTCCTTTGACAAGAAGTTTATGAATCCATAATTTATGAAAATTCCTTTCTATTTTCTTAAAGCTCTAGTCTTCCGAAAGAGTTTCAACTTAATGTTCTCTTCACAAGGGAAGAGGCTGTTTATAAACAGCTTTGTTTCAAGGGTCAAATTACACCATGTCTTCTAATTATTCAAAATATTAAGTATATAGCAGACTTAATAAAGTCTATAAAAGCTTCTTACCTACCTTTCATTTATATATATACATGTATACATATTGCTTCCCAACCTATTTTCCTAAGTATTTAGCTTCTTTTTCATGCTTTTTAATATTTACTGTCCTATCATTTCCACCATATCTTTTTTATTTCCCTTTGTAAACTACAGCCTGTGTATTTGGATCTTGCTCAATTCTTCAGCCTTACAAGATGTAAGTAGCTTGCATGTCAGTGAGTGCGTAATCAACTTTTGCTTGTAACTACAAATGATATTAATGTACCGTAACCTTATTTTGCTCTCCAAATGTGTCTTTCTTTTGGTAGATACTTGCAGGAAAAATGGCATTGGAGAGATGCAAGAGAGATTTTTGCCAAGATATCGCAGATAACTTGATCAAAATTGGAAGGTAACTTCCTTTCTGATCTTCTCAGCACCATATATGGTATCAATCCAGCCAAATTTCTTTTGTAAGCAGATGTACCCGGATCAACCCCAGCCCTACCAGTGGGCATCCTCTTGTCTATCTGGCTGCTGGAGCCTGGTGCTGTCAAAATGCTTACATAACCCCTCAGCTGAATGTAACTCACACCGAGCACAACTCCTCAGGAAAATTTCTTAATGCCTTTAGCCTGTACATATCAATGCTTTTGCTTTAGCAAAGCAGCTGGGTGGGTCACAGCCAAGAATTGAAGAATGTAGAAGCTGACAGGTGACAGTGGGAATGCTATGTCTCATACAGTGTAGAGTAAACCTCCCAAATTCCAGGTGTCTCCTATCTACCAGCTGTTTCTTTTCTTCTCCTATAGAAACTATTCTAGGAGCCACTGCTTTGTATAAATTATTAAATGTTTATTACAGCAACAATTTTCACTCAGCTGGAATAACATGACATCAAATACCTTCTCCTGTGGTCACATAAATATTCAATTGGTGTGAAATGGGCTTTGGGAGAGCAGAGATTTGAATTATTTCTTACACTTTCCAGAACCTTCACCATGATACTTGTGGCTGTTTGGTAGTGGTAGATGCAGCTCCTTTAACAACCAAGGAAAAGGAAAACCTAGGACTGAATGTCCAGGTGTGGGTAGGGTGCAGACAGATATGTCCAAGGCCAAGAAGGCTCAGAAAGGAAACACCTGAGGTTTTTTGAAAATTATAATATACCTAATACCTTGTCTCTCCCTTACTCCACTGATTGCTAAAACAGGGCCTTGTTGATCCCTAGAGGACAAAACTCATGGATCATGACAGTATGCAGTTTTAAAATTTTTCCTTGCAATTACTTGTAACTGGATTACTTTCTGGTTTCAGCAGCTTCTGTTTCAAAAAAAAAAAAAAAAAAGTTGGAATACCTCCTACCAGCCACTGCCTTCTGCAAGCAATAGTCAGCTTCCAGCCCACCGGGCAATTGTAAAATCTACATCCATTAGTGTCATGTTACCTCTGTGTATGTATGTTGTTCTCTCTATGCAGGCCTGTAAGGGAGGCTACATCGATACACTTCATGGGTACTTCAAGTCCTGTCTCTTACCTTTTCTGAGAATAAATCCATCTCTGTGCATAAAACACTCTAGGTGCTAGGCTGATACAGCTCCACAAGCACAGAGTTAGTGTGAGCAATCCCCTGGGAAGGATGAAGAACAGTACTTGTGAGCTGTTCTCTGAGCATTCAATTTTTTTTTTTTTATCAGTCATTCTTGAGTCTTCTTACACTGAAGGAAGTACCCCATGGCATAAATAACTCAGAAAAATAACTAACTGATTTTTCTGAAATAAACACAAGGCTCTGCAGGCAGTTGCAGCATGCTTCCTTTTCTTGATGCCTCCCCCAAAATCTGCATCTCAAGGCATCAACATAAAACTGACAAGTGCCTCATATTCAAACAGACAGTTATTGCACAGAGGTATCAGTGAGCATTTTCCTCCCACCATACTAGAGCATTGTTTCACACATTTTATTTCTCCAGTACTGACAGAATGACAGAAATAAAAGACAGAAAAAGGTTCAACCATCCCAGGCCACGTTCCTTATTTACCTCAGCTTCTCACCTGCTGCTCTGTTCTGCAAACACAGGCTCCCTTTTGCAGCATAAACGCTTTCCCCATTGCGTCTCCTCTCCTGCAGAACAATTCATCAGCGCCAAGATGAACCGATGTATGTTATTACCATTTTTGCTGCCACACGTCACCAGGGAAGAGGTCCAGATACATAATGCTTCCAGCAATAGGGATTATTGTCCTTTTTTTGTGTACATTCCTAACAGGACAGGCAGTTTACAGACAGTATGATGCGATTTTTCTTTAGGGATATAGAGAAGAAAAAAACCAGGATGCCAGAGCCATAAAACTTTTAAAGGAACAGTGAAAAACTTTCACTCTGTGTAATTGTCAAGCTAGATTTGTTCTCTTAGGGTTATTCAGTCTTTGCAACATTTTGCTCAGAACATGAATATATTATGTATTGTTTTGTAAGTTTTCTTTTTTCTGTTCTCCTTTTGCATTGAATTCTTCCATGAGCCATCAGCAAATAGGAAATGGGTTTCTAATCTTTCTTGGCTCTAAATTTTACTTTAACCTAATTTCTCATACTACTTACTTCTGCTTTCCTTAATGGGTGCTTATCTTGCAACCTCCTAAGCATTAAGCATCAGCTGATCTTTAATGGGGTGCATTTCCTCTGCTTCTCACCCTCCATACAATAGATATATGACTTGTTCTTACTGTTGCTTATCATGCTGGCATTATTATATTGTTATGTGCTAGTATTATTATATTGTTATGGTATGTTTACCACTGGTATAAATTTGCCCTAGTAAAACAGGAATCTCTACTTTGCAATATCCAGAACGTAGTTCAATTTTAAAATGCCAAGAAATTCTACTTGATTATTTTATTGGTGACTGAAAAGCAGATGTCTTCTGAATAATTAAATATCTGCTTGCCACTACGTTTTTTGTAATATTTATTTTCAGACTAGTTTTCTTTTGCTGCTATGTTAGACTTAGTTATATTATTGTGTTCTCCCTTTACCTGAGGAGACTAGGCCTAAATATAAAATGTGTGGTACCAAAGTACCATTATCTTTAATATATCCAATGTTTCACTGGACAATGAACAGTCATATTTATTTACTTTATTCAAAAATATTTCTGTTTAGGTATTTAATAACCAAGTCCTACTCAGCCAAAAATAACCTGGTGCTATTTATATTGGCCAGGGATGTCAGTCTTACAGTGCAAATACAACTAAAAATTGTAACAGATAACTTTGGGTAGTGGTACCAATGAATAAAACAAACAAAACTCTCCCTCATGTTTCTTAATAAGCCATTATTTCTGTGAATTGTTACATTTGGGGACCAGAAAAAAATAGAGACAATTAACCTATTACTCCTGTTGGTTGGGATGGAATTGATTGCTCTGACTGCCAGACATAAGGTGGAGACAGGCTGTGGCTGAGGGAACAGCTCTGCCAATGTTTTTTTTTTATAGCCCCATCATTATGATGTGACTGGAAGCATTCTTGTCATACACATCCAGTCATGTGACGGGAACCATCTTTTATTCAGAAGCTACATTTACATTTGCAAACTATGCATTGGATGCTATTACAAACTATTCCATAAATACTGGGCAATGAATTTGTTTGCTAGGGTGCAGCGTACTAAATAGTAAAATCAGCATGGAGTACCAGGCTTGCACAATTCCTTGACATATTTTTGCTGCCTTCTGTCAATTAACTCCTAATCACAAAAATTAATGGCTTTCATTGTTATTGCCTTTACAATGGTGGTTAATATAAACAGAATAATTGCTTGGAGGGATGACAAATCTCTCATACATATACAATTTTATTTATATACTAGTATACATCCTTATGTATATATGTAAAAAAGTATGGTTTTGTCTGAAGTACCACTACACAATACAAAAATGTTATACTTGGAAAGAAGACTGGCAGAGTGTTCATAAAAAAATTTGTAAGACTATTAACAACATAAACACAGGGGTTTTAATAGCATCACAGAATGGTTGGGGTTGGAGAGGAACTCTGCAGATCACCTAGTACAACCTTCCCCCAAAAGCAATTTTGCCTAGAACAGGTTGCACAGGATCACATCTAGGCAGGTTTTGAGTATCTCCAGAGAACGAGACTCCACAATTTCTCTGGCCAGCCTGTTCCACTGCTCTGTCCCCCTCACAGTAAGGTGCTTTCCCTCATATTCAAATGGGGAATGAAACACAAACTGTGTTTCAGTTTGTGTCTGTTGCTCCTTGTCCTGTTGCTGGGCATCGCTAAAAAGAGTCTGGCCCCATCCTTTTGACACCTGCCCTTAAGATATTTGTATGCATTGATAAAATCCCTTCTTGTCCATCTCTTCTCCAGGCTAAACAGGCCCATGGTGGGCTCATGGTTAAATTGTTGTTTTCATTTGTGCTACCTTTCTTACAACGTTCTGTTTGTAGTGATCCTGCTTCCTCCCTATAAGGACCTTACCATTTTTTGTCTTAAGGTGCAGCATGTCTGGCTTCAATTAGACCAGCTAACTGAACCTGGAACTTGGGTGTTACCAGTGATCTGGCAAAACATTTTCCTGAAGTAGTCAAAAATATGACATTGCTTCTCTGAATTTTAAAATAGATGGCAGAATGGCTACCTACCTACTTTCCCCATGAGCATGCTGGCTGGGGCAAGTGGTACACCTGTGGGTTTTCAAGCAGGGGTTCAGAGATGCAGCGAGGCAGGAGTTCAGAGCGAGGAATGAATTATTTATTACATTTACAATACCATTTATATATTCTAGTTCTATAAAGTAATGGAACAGTGTTCACACTTCTGGTTAAAGTTTTAGACACCCACTTAGAAATGGTTTTTCCTAATATAATGTACACAAGGTCAGAAGATACTAGATATGAATGCTATTTACAAAAACCCTATCTGTTGTTTACATAGCTTACACAGCAAAGGAAAAGTTCTCACAGAATGAATGCAAGAAGAGAAAATTTCCCTGCTAACAGCATTTCAGCATCCACATACACCTGCTGAGTCAGCCCCTTTTCCTCTATACATTCTGAATTGGGGACCTATCACTGAGTATTCTGCTATATGGTTTTTGGGGAACTGAAGGAACTGGTTCCAGTGACATAGTGTACACTTGCAACTGTGCAACTTATTCAATATTTTAGGAATATGCTTTATGCTTCTGAAGGCATAAAACAGAGAATAATGCTTCAATAATAACTTAAAATACATGTTTTGCCACTGTTCTTAAACCTCTGAACACTCATCATAAAGCCATCAAGCTCTTCTGTGGTGCTAATAGTATGTGCTTTTGAGATAAACAGCTAAACAAGCGTGTGATAGACTGACCTGAACAGGCATTTCCCTATTGAGAAATTGCAGTCCTCAGATTTGGACAACATCTTTAAAATGTACTGTATATCTCTTGTTTTCAGTTCAGAGAGGGAAATAATATCTACTGATTTAAAGAGAAAAGCTCTTCTATAAATTTTAAAAACAAGACATTAAAATGAGTATGTGAATTTGCTTTGACTGTATCGAGATTGACAAATATCTGTCTGCTTTTGAGATCTTATTTCATCGACACAGGTCAAAATGATGCTGAAATAAGGCACAGTACAGTAAGTCAGTTTATGTTACCTATATGGCAGTAGCAGTCAGGAAGAACCCTCCCTTACAGAGCAGTACCAACGGCTGGACACTACTGAACAGGCACCTGTAGCACTTTAGAACGTGGGAAATCACAAAGCTACATACAAGCAAGAAGTAGGCATGAATTGATCTTTTTCTGTTTTCTTTTTGTGACAATCATGGAAATAGAACTGATAACTAATGTCTCTTCATGCACTACCACATCTATAATGTTCAATGCATGCAAATAAATTGAAATTGCTAAAATTTCTACTTTCTTACACAAGACGATTTAAAACAAGATGTTAATTACAAGAACACATTATCAGAGTAAGTGACATAACTTGCTAAGAGCAATGAAGCATTGTGTAATTAACCAGTATACGTCCACATTAACACAATAATATATACATTACAAAAATGCTGCTTTTTCTAAACATTTAGTATGGCTAGAATCCTATCTAATACAAAAGGAAGAGTAAACTTTGAAAGTCTGTATATATATATGCTATTACTACCTTTATTTACAACAATCACCTTCAGTAAAATAAATGCAATTCCACTTTGACAGGTTTGACACTTTCTTCAGGTTGTATAGAATCAGTTACTGAAGAGCTGTTAAATTTATTTCACATGAAAGCCTTTTAAAAGTGGATTTGGAAAGTTGTCCTACCAATTTATAGGTAAATAACTTGTTATACTTAAATTGAAGATACTATATACTTCCAGATTTCTGTTAATTTGGGTCTGCAAGGTAACATAAATTAATGCAGCCAGTGGGATGAAGTTGAGACTGAAAACAGCCTGGATTTAAACTGATGGTAAAATTCAGTTATTCAGTACTTCTATTTATGAATAACATATTCTGTCATTTGTGTTACATGAAATTAAGATAATTAAATGTCTCTTTATAATCTTTTTGCATTACTATATAAGGGTTTTTTAGCAATGGACATTTCAATCATTTTTTCACTTCTATATAGGTATGTTGCAAGGATTCCAGTGTATACCAGGCACAAGAATGAGGAACTCTTTAGAATTCTAGTTTAGCGTCTGATCCAAATATTTAACAACAATATTGGGCTTCTTGGCTGAGGAAAATTAAATTTTACTAAACATATGGACTGTAAAGTTTCTTTCTGTTTCTCATGTTAGCTTGATAAATTAACCTCAATCTGCAAAAGTAACTCCATTCAGGGAAATGATCAGGATGCAAACATGAATCCATAAAATAATCGATAAGATTAGAAGTAAGCATGCAATTGCAGTGAGCTACAGAATTGAATTCCAAACACTTTATATCAGTCAGAAAACATAGTCAGTTCCATGGATATAAGAAAATTCTATCTATACCAAGAGAAAATGTCTCTTCAATTACCATAGAAATTAAATACTAAGATATGGAAATCAGTGAGATTTCAAGAGTTTGTGTCTTAGCAACACAAGGTAAAAAATCTTTATAGATATGTTGCTCAGTTTTTAAATTCATCTACTACATACTTTAGCATGCTCCAAAATCTGCTTTCTAGACCTTCTCCATAGTGACTGACAGCTTCACAAGAGATAATCATTGTGCTAGTGCCTATGGCAAAATTCTCACCGTCTTCAGTAAGATCAAAAAATTTGGAAACGACTTTATTGCAAATATTGAACAAGAAGAATTTTGCATTGCAGAACTGGAGGTAGTACAGAACTGCTCCTCTTGAGAGGTGGACTCAACAATTCTGTAAACACTGATTTTTCATACTATTTAAATATATTACATAAAAATTGATAGTAAAATAAATAATTATGGGTTTTGGTGTAAACATTTAATGCTCTTATTCAGACAACATTTTACACTAAAGAATCACCCTGTCTCAAAAGCTTTTTTGCAAATTGATTAGAAACTGCATTTTACAAGAATTTTAGAAATTAGTATGTTTGAGAAAGGACATTTAATACCATCTTGCTATTTTGTGCTTTGAAAAGCTGCATAAGCATATATTCAACAAAATCCTTCACTGTAGATATGAAAAATTGACTTTATGGTTTATTTTAACTACAATTTGAAATTATGTGTCTACCTCCTGTCTTGAATCAATCTGGTTCCAACTCCGTTGCATTTTATTTTTATTACATCCTTTATTATAACCATTGCAGGTGCAACCTCCTGTTCTGAAGCTTTTCCATTGCCACCACCAGAGTGGGTCAGACACAGCTTTGTCAAAGCATATTTTGAAAACCTTCAAGGACAGATATTTCACCTGGTTTTGGGTTACATGTTCTGATGACATATTACCAACGCTGTAAAAACTAGTAATTGGTGCTCAGTCTGAACCTCCCATGCCATCATGTGTGGCTATTGTCACCAACCAGATCATTTAGCACTATAAAGAGTTTACTGTAATCTTTGCAAATGACTTCCAAGTAGTTGTATGCTCCTGGAACTCCTTAGTTTATTTTTCAGATTAATTGAACCTAGTTTATTCAACTTCTCACAGTTTATTTACTGTAGACCCCTGACCTTCTTGAGTAGCATTTTATGGACCTTTTCCAATTTTCTAACCTCTTGCCTGAATTGAGTGGGTATGAAGTGGGAAAGCTAGACACAAAATTGCAGGTCGTGCCAAGTAAAGGGGATTAATAAACACTTTGATCTGGTGGCTACATTTCTCCTAAGGTTTCTTTGTTTGTGATGCAAGTGCACAGTTGGCTGGTGTTCAAGGTAGTGCTTCCCAGAATGTTCAGGTCCTTTCTACTAGAGCTGCTGCTCAGCCTGAATTGATGTATGGGCATTTTTCAGGTGCAGGATTTTGCACTTGCTGAACCTCATGAGTTTCTTTGGAGTAAGTTTCATTTTCTTTCTGGGCAATGGTTAACACTGGCTAGAGTTAACTTTTGAGGTGGCTGTATTTCTTAAGGAAATAATTGGCATAAGACACAACACAAGTGAATTAGGTTCTAATTTAGGGTTCTATTTCATCTTTCTGAAAAGCACTGTGAAAGTACAAAAATTATTTAAAGCATGTCTTTTCATAGCCTGTTCTAGTGGCAATACAACTCAGTTCTCCTGTTCTTCTAATTTAAAAGTGTTACAGATCTCAAATAATACAGATTTTCACAAGGCTAGATGTATTATGATGAAGCAAGAACAAATCTTATTTCCTAATCTCTTCTGATAAAGACTATCTCATGAAAAAGGATGTCTATCACAGAGAATTAATCTCACTGTCAAAACAAAAAACCTAAAACCTAAGTAAAAACTCAGTAAGATCAACCTTAAGCTTTTAAGTCATAATTTTGGTTCTGTTGATTGTCAAGATAGAAGATTTCTGGTTCTGTTTGATCCTGATCTCTCCAGAATGTTCACCTAGGTTAGAAAAGATTTATGAAAACTTACACAGAGATAAATGTGAGACATAGCATAACAACTAAATATTTCAAAAGAGAGTATTCATTAGACAGTGATTAGGAGGGTAGATTTTTATTTCAATGAACTTCAGAGCCAATGTAGCCTGTGCAAATGAAGCTAAGAATGTATGCATTTCCTACATATCTTAGCCATCAATTCTAAATTTGTCTGTTATCTGCACACTAAAAAGATCTTCAAGTTCTCTTTATTTACCAAAGAACTATCTTTCTAGATCCTCACATGATCATATTTTACAACTATCAAGTTTAGTCAGGCGACAGTGTGAAGGATTTAATTTAAAATACCTTTGTAGAGGTATTTTTTCTTCTCTTTGCAGATCTTTATCCCAGCTGTCTTATCTGTAGCTTCATACATACATACCACCTACTGTTAGGAACAGAGCTTTATAATTATAATATATATAATTCATAATTTTCTAGTCTCAGAATTTAATCCTTGTACAGGATTTCTGAGCACTGCCTTACTCTGGCTTTCTCTTCCCATCATTTTTTGTATTATTAGTGTCAGTGAAATCTACTTGAATCAAGAGTTCTGTAAGTCCTTGTGGAGGATGCTGGACCAGAAATTAGATGGATGGCCCTGAGTACCAGGCAGCTGACAGCCTCTTTTCCAAGAGCGAACGTGATAATCTCTTTCATCTGTAATTTGATTTATGAGCCCCTCTTCATTTTGTAATTATTATCATCGGATAGCCAGTAATGGCCCTCTTTTGTTTTGTGCTGGTAAGAGAAGGAGCACAATGTATACTGCTCTTCCACTTCACGGGCAAGCCCAAAGGTCTCAGCCAAGGTTTCTCAGAGAAGTAGATCTGCCCTAGAACCTGACAAAGGTTTAGACCATTACAGTGGAAGAACTCCATTTGCTTTTTGCAGAGTGCATATGTTTATTAACTACTAAGTTTATATTTTTTATTATGCTCTCTTTTACCCAGCTGACTTTTAGGGTATACATTTGGTTTTAATCTCTATGAACCTACTCTAATATCTACATTAAAGCTTGAAAGTAAACAACAAAGATTTTATTCTACCTCTTCTTTTAGCTTGCTTTTAGTTTGCCAGAACTTGTTGATCAGCAAGAATCAGCTGGCTGACTTATTCTGCTATGCAACATCGATAGTGCTGTATCTCAGCAGGAAATAGCTGTTCCCAGCAGTTTTCCTAAAATTGCAGGAGTGCAGAGGAATGCCTCATCTATTACCTTCAGTGTGCAGAGAGCCACCGGAGGCCAACAAATGAGTAAGATACACAGCACTACCACTTTTGCATCTTTTCTTAAACTTACAACAAACCTTCTGCAAATGTTCCAAACCAACCTGAAATGTGGTCAGTTATCCTGAGGAGGTAAGTTTATTTTTCCCCCTTATGGTATCAACTGGATGTGTCAGCTGCATGTTATGTAAGAGGAATATCTGTTATACGCTAAAAAAAGTGCTGGGGAATACCTCACCAGTTAGGAGGCAATTTTTATTTCACCTACCTTTCTATAAGAGCCCGTGCATGGGTGTATTGATTTATATATGGTTATTTAATATGTTTTCATAGTGGAAAAACATTCTTACACAAAAATAAAAAATGTGTATCCACCTTGGTTGCTTAACTACACTGATATAGACAAAGCAGTGCAACTTTATCATACAAACTGGCCTGTAGTAAGGGGTGACAATTATGTAATTTTTTTAGCAGATGGCATACCACAAGCCCCAGTCAGCTGTGGGGAAGTTCTGCCTTTACTGTCAGAGGAAATCTGTTGTACATATATAGCACACAAATGGAGCCACAAACTTTGAAGGAATGCTGTAACCTGTGCTAATTAGGTGATTGAATTAACTTCTGATGAGTAAATAATGTTTGTATCCCTAAATGGAGAAGAGGATCTAGATACTGCTAGGTGCAGGCTAGAATATTTGACTGAATGAATTTAGGAGGACCAAAACCCCCAGATTATTGTGATAGGAAAAAAATAATTTAAAAACTTAAACCCAAAACATTCTACAGGAATTGACTGATGCTATCATAAAACTTACTCCGAATCCAGAGAAGAATAATGTGAGCAGAGAGCAACAAGGAAAGAAAGAAAAACCTTTTACATTTGAATCTTCTGTTGTCTGGAATGAGCCACTTGGCATACACTGTACAGAAAGGGGAAATCATAACACAAATGGCATAGAAATGGGCCACATCAGGCTTGAATGTGCAATTTAGTATCTTCTTGTAAAAAATTACCTCCAGTAAGGTTGAGACTCTAAGTTTTATAAAATACATAGAAATAAAAAAAGCTGGTGATGCAACTCAGCGACGTGGTGTGAGGATGGAGGTGAAGTAATACGAACTTAACGTTGAATATCTCACAACGCCGAGATATAAATGCAGCTGTTACCCCGTAGAGGAGGTGCAATTTTTACTTCGCTGCCCTTCACCTCAACAGGAACACCTGATGTCTTCTAAAGGGAGACAAAGGTAGAGGAAGGAAATAGGAATAACACAGCCAAGACGGTAACAGGGCTGGGGCCGGCGCTGCCCCTCCCCGGGCGGGCTCCACGCAGACCTCCCCGCCGATTCCCGCTCACACAATTCCCTTCCCCGGGGCGCGGGCGGAGGGCCCGGCTCCGCGCCCGCCCCTCGCCGCCTCGGGCCCGGCGTTGCCGCCTCTCCCCTCCCCACAGGGCGCTGCCGGCGCCATTCCCTCGGCCTCCGCTGCGCGGCAGG
>VWPU01000923.1:0-147721 GCA_013398955.1 Callaeas wilsoni
GAACCCAAACCCCTACACTTCTTCAACACCTTTTTAATATGATATTTTTCATTCAGGCGTTTTTATAGGACATGGTTCTCTTAAAGCCTTTTTAGGAAGCAAAGCTAAGTCCAGGCTAGGTTTAACAGAACAAAGTCCAATTGCAATACTATAATATTATAACTGCCTTAGGATATCTGGCATTGAAAGTTACACCAATGCCACATGCCATATGCTGAATAATGGGGTTATGCCAGTATATAACTCTAAATAACAGGGGTAAACCTGCAGAAGGGAGAAGACTGCATACCAAGGTTTTCAAAATAATTTTTGGCTCTCAGATTTGTTAAGAAAACCTGAACTGACAGTAATATACCTGATGCACAGAGATCCAAACTGAGCCCTCAGAAAGTCTGTGTATGTGGGATGCAAAACTGAGGTGGTTCCAGTTTCAATGAGCTAAAATTTTAAAATCTCAATTTAAAAAAGTTAGCTGGTAGAGGAAGGGCACAGAAGAGGGCAGTGCCATGAAAATGGCCTGTGGGGAAGCAGCCACATATCTAAACCAACACACCTCTAGGTGAGAGCTGTCCCCCACGCTCCAGCCTTCAGCCTGTCCTCCTGAGCCAGCTGCACAGCCCCTCTGCCCACCCCAACAAGCGGCACCACAGCTCTGGGGCTGACAAGGGCTTTGATGACACCATCCCACTCCCATTCATATTTTCCCTGCAGCCAGCTCACTGGATAGAGAAACTTGGTGCAGGAGCAAATGGGCTTAAACTTAAACATAGCTAGGAGAATGTTGATTTTCTTCTGTATCAACCCAACAGTCTGTGGTACATGCAAATGCTCCGTTTCCTCTGCAGCTCCACCAGGCATAAAGTTATGCTACTGCTGTGTGAGTACACAAATAATGAGGGAAAACAAAGAGCAGAAATAGAGGAGAAAAGAAACAAAGTGGTGCCAAAGAATGACAGAGAAGCTAGGAGGAAAAGGAAGAGTACTGGACAGAGGAGGGTCTCAGAGCAAATCTCACCAGGGATTTTGGGGATACGGTGTAGCTTGGTGGGCACTGGCCCTCACCCTCACCCATGGACCCCGCTGTTGGATGCCCGTGTGACGCCCGTGTGTTGCCCACGCCTGCTTCCCCCGCTGTCACTGCAGCAGCCCAGCTACACTGCCAAGCTCTTTCCACTGGTGCTCAGAGAGTACTAATGTGACCCCTCAGCTAATCCCCTGCCACACCTCTGAGGCTCCCTGCTGCTTTTCTGAGCCGGGTTTTTCGATGATAAAACCTCGCCTGTACTAATTGTTGTTCCTAGTAGTAAAAGCAGTGTAACTGAGAACAACATGAAAAAGTGTCTGAAGTGAGTTATTTTTAGTTGTGGTTTGCATGAGAATACTTAAGGCTGGTGTATTTATGAAGGCCATGGAGCAAATTAAAGTGTCATGAATAAAGGTCTCTGTGCATGCAAACTTCTTTTTCATCCAGGCAGGGCTGTTCTTTAGCCTGAACATACAGTGGCTTCTATTCCCAGAGGGAGAGCAGGGATACAAGTGCTAAACAGCACTTGGTGAGACTACTGGGATGTATAGTTTTGTCATATATTAAAAATGATACAATTATAAATAAAATTTTGCTTTAGAAAAAGCCCATTGAAAAGGAACATCTTCAAAGTAAAAAAGCAAAACCAAATTAGTTTGCAACCTTTTATCTTTTTTGGCTAATTTTTCTAGGAAGGTAGCATATCTTCAGTTACTCAGCTCTGGTGAGATTTCTTTTTTAAATTCACAGGTGTTAATTGATGCTAAATTATGTAATTCTCAGTATGTGTATCACAAATAAGATTGACCCAGACTATGTAATCTCTGTTAAATAAAAGATAAAAATATTGAAGTCATTAAAACTGTAGAAAAATATTCATGATATTATGATATTTTAACCTGAATTTTGCTTTCCTATTTCTGTCACTTCTATACTTGTATTGACAGTAATACTCCATATGAAACAGAAAGCAATTTACAGAGTCTTTAAAGAAATCCTGATGAATGTTTCATGTTCCAGTCTTTGTGTTACTTAGGATACACATCAGCAACTTTGCTCCTTGTTAATGCAGAAATATCTTTCATAACCCTTTCATCATCCCACTCCTTTTAGAACAAGATACATTTGTGACCTGAAGAGCGTGCTGGGTCTTCAAAGGGAAGGGAAGAAATCCAAAGATAAACTTGCTTACCATTAGGTATTCCTAGACCTTAAGCTCAGTTTCAGATAGATTTTGTCTGCTGCCTGAATTCATGTTCAGCATCTGCACAGATGTTCATTAATTTCCGTGAGAAATACTTTTGGAAATGAAGCCACACACACGATTCCCCTGGCCTTTAGTTCAGAAAGATGCTAGATCATGTTGAGTCCCAATGTCAAATATCTCTGTGGGGAAAGACTAGAAAGCCTGACCTATTTGCATATGTGAGCGAGTATGGCAACAATCTGCTGCACTAATGTATGACAAGAAGGTTATTTGACAATAATAAAATTGCAAAGATGATAACTCACAGTTAAAAAAAAAAGGAAAAAAAAAGAAATTCCTCCTTGTTTTTACAGACAAAAGGGAAGAAGGAAGAGAAGGCAACATCAGTTCAGAGAATGTGGCTGGATTTTAATAAAGGCTGGATGACTTCATGGCCCCTGAAAACATTTATGTATAAATGAGTTGAGATAATAAGGCTAATCAAATGTCATGCTTCAAGTAGTCAGTTCATGGCCTGAAGGGACTGGGAAGTGCTTTTTTGCCACTGTACAGATGTGCTTCATTGATTAGGATTTGTCCATTTCAGAGGAAAGTTACAGAGCCACAGGCGTCCGTGATGACTTGCTTGAGCCAGTATTCTTATGGAGACTCATCAGCTTCTTGGGTGTTTTATTTTATGTGGATGCACAAGTTTCACAGCAGCCTGACCTCTGCCATGGACATGGGTTAAACATGACTGTATCATACAGCACTATCACTGAGAAATCATGGAAACTTTGCTTAAAGTTTGTGCTGCAGATCAAGGTGCAGAGATTCATTTGATTGAGTTAGCAAATTGATGGGTTTGTGCTGTTTCTGCAGGACTGAATTCATATAATCTCTGTTTAGTTTTCCTGAAAGGTAAAGAATCCCTCATAGACGTCGTTTAGAAGCCTAGGCTTCTTTATTTCATCTTATTAGCTTCTTTCTCAGAGCATAACATCCACAAGTGATAGCGGTACAGTACAGTCCACAGCCTGGCATGTGTGACTAAGCCTGATTAATTAAGATTTGAGGTCAGAAGAAGAAGATGGTTCCATTTCTTCTAGGTATTCCATGGTCAAAGGTATGGTCAATAATAAAAACATCACAGAGCTACAATTGAGTTAAGAAGATGAGGACTTCTAACGCTGTGTCTGTAAGACATTCAGAATATTAAAGCAGATAACAAGGTATGACAAACAAGATTTGTTTTTCATATCTGCAGGGAGCTGGGAGGACAGTGCAAATAACTTTAATACCATTTGTACCTTAACTGTGGTGCCTACGGGATGCATTGTTACAGAGCTGAAATCACTCATTGTGGCTCACTTTGGGCTGTGCCTACAAATTATGATATAACACAGAACCAGGCTGCATCCTGGAGGCTGCCTTGCCATGGCAGTGTAAGCTGGCTCTGTGTCTGTGTCTGTGTCTTTGTCTGTGTGTGTGTGTAAAAGGTCTCGTTTTGCAAGTAGTGAACTTGGAAAAGCTTGCTCAAAGTTCTTTGCATGCCAAGTATATCGTGGAAATTGTGCATAAAAACTGATTCCCTTTCAAACTACAGCTTTTGTTGTATGAAATTCTATCATAAAGTCACTTCTAGTTGGTAAAAGCTTTTTTCCTACGATGCTGTAGTATCTGTAGACAAAATAGTATCTTTATGACATCAATTTTTTGGAAAGCAAGTTAAGCTTTTGCTAAGATTTGGGGAAGATTAGAGGGCCCCCTTGTGGAGATTTTATGTATGTATGTGTGCGTATATATATATATTTATATATGTGAAAAGATACCTGTTAGATCAATGCAGAAGGAAGATGGCAATTTTGCTTATAGCTTTGAGTTATATTATGCATACCAAATATTTCTGTGTTTGCTCAGATGCTATAAACTATTTTAGTAAAACACAAAGTTCAGTGTGAAATGGGAAGTCAGCAGTCTGTCATGTTAGTATTCAATTGAAATACTGTGTCATCTTGTCTGTTGGCTTACAAGTAAAATCATACAATTGCATTACACGAAGAGGAATTTTAGGGGGAAAAAAATTAGCTTTTTTTTTTTTTACAGCTGGGTAATTTCGTTAGGTTTTGTGAACTATTTCAATGTACGAATAGGGAACACTACTCTTATAATGTATCCATTAGTAGAATCACCTGAAGTTCTTTTATATCTGTATTGTCATGTTGTTTACCTTATGGGAGGCAAATACAAAAAGTTATGGCCAAACCTAGTTGCTTTACAAATTCAGCATGTAGGACAAGAAAATGATTCTGATGCCTGAATTTTGTGATGATCATTTATAATTTATGGTCATTATGCTTGACGTCAGAATTAATAAAGATTTGAGGCAAAGCTTAGAGAGAATAAATTAATGTACTTTCAAAGGGATTTCAATTACTGAGCCCTTTTTATTGTTAATTACTTTATTAATTGAGCAGAATTACTGTACTGATTCAAAATGCATTGCAGTGAAAAATCCCACAGAACTTTTATCTGAGCATCCCAGACTTGGAAAAGAGTGCCTGCAACTGAGCTATTAGTTGGAAATCAGAGAAAGCTCAGCTAGGGAGGGAGCCTGGTTATACTTGTGGCACAAAGGGTTTCCAGTGAAGCCAGTTATAGAGGAACACTGGTGATGCTGGTGCTGCATGTCTTACCTAGCCAGAGAATAAAATGGGATAGCAACATCTCCTTCAAAAACCAGGAAGACGATGAAAATAGATGTTGTAGTTGAATCTAAAATAACTAATTTTGCTTTGTTTTAGACCTAACAAAATCTAACTGAAGAAATGTAAATGTCAGAAGATTTAAGGATCTGGCTACATTTCATTTGTTTTTTCAGGGGCTCTTCGAAACTGAATTTTAACAATCAAGTGTATACCAAGCAGGCAGCTAGGACCTTTGTGATAACAGATCTCTCATAACTCTGCATGAAAGTATGTAGAGATTTTTTCCTCTATAACCATTATGAAAGGCCTTATGTTGTTTAAGTTACTGAATAGGCAGGAGTTCTGTGTCCCCACCTTGGAGCTGGAGGAGTGCTTGGTCACCCAGGCAGTAACCTGCCCCATGAGACTGCTCCTGAGACAGGGCCTTCCTCTAACCTTTTTGGCAGCTGCTGAGAGACTGTGACCTGTTTGTGAGGAGGGTTTTGTGGTTTGTCCTGTGTGCATAAGGGATATTTTATTAGTCCTGTTATGCTAAGCTGTTACCCGTGACTATAGGTATCAGACTTGTTCAGGGAGGGTCTCTTCCCAAACAGGTTTCTGTAACCCTTTAAGGCTATATTGGCAAAACAAGCTCAGACTGCAGGTCCCTTGTGCAGCACTGTCTTCAGGTTTGCTCTTCTCTTGTCCACTGTCTGTCATCACCTTCCTTTTCTCTGGCCAGCTCTTGTTTTCTGCTGCCCCTTCCTGCTGTGGGCCATCCCCTTTGCTTGTTTCCCCTGTACTTGTAACATCTTCCTGAGAAAGGCAAGTTCAGAACTTCCTCCCCAGGCTGGGGCTAGAGGCAGCTCTGGGAGGAGGTGGGTAGGACAGTCATGCAAATGCACCCTGATTTCTTGTTCCCTTCTGTGCAGTGGAATAGCAAAGGCAGAGAAAAAAGAAACAATAATTTTGAGTAAAGAGGTCGTGCGTACCTCAGATTTACGCAGTTCTTTCGAGATACAGCAATCACCTGTGCACGATAGTGACGAGATAGAATGAGGGTGATGTGAGCACTGGATTCCTCGTTTGCCAGTCCCGACAAAAGATTTCTTATTCTCCCCAGCACAAATGCTTTGCATGTCTTTAAAGAATCTTGTAAGACACTGCACATCTATTGCTTTTGAATAGTATTACCTCCTATGTGTGCTCACACCCTGTTTCTAAAGAGGTACAGGGGGTTTTTTATGCATGTGCTTGATAGAATGATGCAATTCTCATTGTTTGAATTATTATTGCATTTTATATTTGTATTTCTTTCAGCAAGGTTCTTGCTACTTCACTCCTTTCAGCAATTTAAGGAATAGTTAGAACAACTGAGCTTGATATAATTTAGGCAAAGAACAAAAATCACTGGAGGGAACTTTGTTGGATTTGTGTCTCATCAAGAAATGATTTACAATTTGTATCAAGCTTGTTTGTTTTTCCATCAAATCGCCTCATCTATATATTTCTATTCCAGACCACTTCACTCTGAAACAAATTGTCATTTCCTTATCTTAACCGACCTCTGTGTTCTCACATGCACCAAAGCTGGGGCCACTAGCCTCTGGGCTGTGACATGTAAATATCCAGCATCCATCTATGATAGCAGAATGGAAATTTACCTTCAATAAAGTATTTGATAGACCAGCATCTGCAAAGTTATTATACAAGGCAGAAAACATGAGGCTGAGCATAAGAATTTTCTGGTGAACAAAAAGCTGGTAACAAAACAGGATGTGTTGAAAGAGGAACTTAAAGGAAGGTTATCCATGAATTTCAACAGGACTAGTCTTAACTCTGGCCCTGTTTCATGTTTCCATTAATGATGTGGGCACTAAATGCTTAAGTATATTAATGGAATTTGCTTAATGACCTTGAGGATTTAATAAAAATAGGGGAAATGAAGTTTGGTAGTGCAAAGTCATGGTCATGTATCTGAAGCCAGCAGAAACAACTTTCCTCTATCAACTGAGTGCTTACCAGCCAAAACAGGGAGTCTTCATACTGATAGAATCACAGAATGGTTTGGGTCGGAAGGGACCTTAAAAACCATCTAGTTCCAACGCCCCCTGCCATGCGCAGGGTCACCTTGCATTAGACCAACTTAGCCAGTAACACAGTGACTATGCGTTTCCAGAGTCATGTGGCCCCATAGAAAACCAAATGTAGTGTGAGGGTGTATCAGAGAATACATTGCCAGTGGAGGTAAGAAATGTTTATTGTATAAGGCACCTCTAAAGCCTCGTGTGAAATTTGCTCAATCCTAATCATGTATCATGAAATTCGAAATCGTGCAAGTTCAAATGCCAGGAAAGGACTGCTATGATGATCAAAAACTGGAACAAATCTCGGGAGCTCCTTACTTTTGTAAGCCCCCTATCAAAAGCTAGCATGAAAAGCTGAAATGTTGGAAAACTCAGTGAAGGGATCTAAGCATGACCCAAGGGTTTTGGGGACTGCAGTGTGGTCACTTAGGACTTTTCTTATCAGAGGAGACAACAAAAAGTATTTCAGCTTTGTAAATTGAAAGTTGAGAGATGTGATTGCTCTCTGATCTTCAGCTTAAATGCTATTTCTCCTTCTCTAATGTTATATTTATAAATCTCCTTGATGTATTTGCAGTGTTAACTCAAGAAAAACTGGATCTAAGTAGACCAAGACCAGGTTTTGTCTGAGAATAAGACTTGTGTTCCTAAATGTAAGAAGCAACCTTCACAAGATGTTTTCAGTAGGAGCAATGGCATGAAAAGGTATTTCAAAAGGTTCTAGGATGCTTTAGGAAAGGGATAATTGAGTGCAGTTATCTGTGCTGGCAGGGTAGGTAGGGCACTGTGATGTCTCTGAGAGCTTTCTTTTGCTAAATAAATCAACAGATGTCTTCATATCTGCTCATACTACTCTGTATTTTCTTCACTGCCGGTGAGGCTTAGCTTACCTACATGTTTAAATATGGAGTAAAATGCCCGACTTTATGCTCCGTGTTTGAAAATTGATGCCTAAATCCTGAAGGCAACACACAGGAAAAACCTGTATTAGCTCAGAGAGCTCACACATATTCATACGCTGTTCATGTGCATTTTCTAAAATACTGGGATTAAAACCATGGAAAACTACATCATTTCATTAGCCTAGGAGCTGCTCAAGATCCAGACGTGGTACCTGTGAACAGAATTAATTTCTTTAGGGACATGTAGCGGCTGCACTGTCCTTTCCAATTGCTGGCGATTCTATACTGAAGAATGTGTCATTTAAATAAATATTCATGAAGTTGCTCAATAATCCAGGGTGTGCTGATTTGGAGTGTTACAGCCCTATTTAAAATCATATTAAAAAACCCCCCACAATTTCTTCAAAAGAGACTAAAAATCCTTTGTACTGTGGCTGGGAAAGAACAAGGGAGAACGGGGATGATCTAGTTGGTGAGCTGGTTCTGGTTTGATGTGTTGTGTGACAGGACCATACATTTGGTGACAGAAAACTTTCTGCTGTTATTCTGAATCCCAGAGCCCCTGGGGTGGGAAGTGACCTCAGGAGGTCTCAAGTCCAAGCCCCAGCTGAGAGCAGGGTCAGCGCTGAGCACAGATGGTGTTGCTCAGAGCTCTGTCCGGTTGGATCTTCAAAATCTCCAAGGGTGGAGGATGCAGAGCTGCTACTGACAAAACTTCCCAATGCTTAATTATTCTCATAATGAAAATAGTTTTCCTTATATTCTCACCTTTTTCAGTTTATGACAATTGTCCCTCATTAGCCATCCCACTATGCACAAGAGTGAAAAGCCTTACTTTGTCTTCTCACTGGCCTCTTCTTAGGTGCTGAAAGGCTGCTGTTTGATCTCCACCTAATGTCTCAGACACATCTTTGAAATACTTCATTAAAATCTGTATCCTCACAAATTTATATTCTCTTATGTCAAGAAAAAAAGTCTCAGCACTCTCACTTTCCTTTTGCAGCATTAGGTCCCAAGATACATTTTCACTGATGATTTTGAAGGGTATGTGGCAATGTGATATGTCAAGAATGTGATTATTATTGTCATGATTATTCATTACTTTTAAAAAGTACAAAGTCACATGTCCTAACTCTAAAAGCAGACAACATTTTAAAAGGAAATTGTCAGTTTGCATAGTCCAAGGCCAGTTGTCTTCATTCCTGAAGTATTTAAGAAGAAAAAAAATTAGTCTCCACAAATGTGGTTTTAACCATTGTTTTCAGCACAGATGTAGTGCTGGATTTTGAAACTCATCTTTTTTCTGTGTTATATGAATCTGTGAACCAGTGCTATGTTAAAATAGCTTACCTAATATCTCATTCTTCTCGTATCTTTGCATAGCTGTATGCCATTATTGAATTTGTTCTAGCTTCACATCAAGGAAAATTGGACTCTTTAGGTGGAAAAATTCCTGACGTTGTATGTGCAGCATTTGTGTTGCCAACGGTTCACTCCCTTTCTTCTACTCTTCTGGACTACCCTAAATCACTACTGTTAGAAGTTGTTTGATGTCAAAGAGTGAGTGATCTCTAAAGACACTCCTTGTCATCTGTCATTCTTTAATCAGGTCTAGGACACTAATCTTCTGATCAACAACCATGCAAAAAAATAAAATAGTGCTATAAAGCTTTCCTGAGGTTTTCCTGATGGCATAGATACAAAATTTAATCTGATATTTCAGGGGATATTTTTAAAGAAAAAAGGGCTTTCCATTTCTAAACAGAAAAATCGGGAGTTTTGTAATAAAAGCAGTGAATTACTGTAAAAGAAACTGAAGTTGGTGACAGGGAGTATTCCTCCTAATATGCAAGAAAATACAAGGTTTCACATTTCTTAAGTGCTTTCTAGTGCCCAATCACCACATTTCTCTTGCGTGTAACACACTGTGTCATCACAAATAACTTCCCCTTGCAACCACCTTTGCTTACCAGAACCAGAAATACAATCCCAGCTGTCTGACTCCCAGCCCTCCCTCTGTCACGCTGATATACTGATATATCAGCAAGGACCACAAAATTGTAATGGACTGTTTTTCTAACTGCTGGATAGGAGATTTGTATGAAACAATACAGAACTTGCTAAAAAACTTTGTTTTACTTTGGGGAATGGTCCAACTCTATAAGCATGTTTAGAAAGAGGTATTATATCATGTCTGGTAGATGTATTATAGGTACGAAGAGTTATGAAATTGAGGTTCTCTGTGGTTACTCATTACAAAATGTTATGTTAGTGGTTAGTTTTTGATGTTGGCCTGAACTTTGCATTCTGTGAATACGACCCTTCAGGCAAGGATCCTTCGGCTCCAGGCACAGGGTTCACCTTGCACATAGACACCTGTAAGACATAGACACCTCCAGGTCAGCAGTTAAGCTTCCTCTGTGGCCGAGGTACGCCGTGTGATGCAAAGGGAGCCTCTAAAGGGATGCAGCTTGTGCCAGAGGTGGCCCCTGCCATGGCCACACACACACACACCACTGCCTGTGCTGAGCAGCTCCCTGCTGGTGTCAGAGCTTGCCTCAATGCCTAGCTCATATGTAGAGCACTGCAATTAGATGTCCTGCCCCGAAAGTAGTATCCAGACCCTTCTCTGAGCAGGTCTATCCTATGGATTTAGCTGCTCTTTATGCCGTTAGGGTAATGAAAAGGGTAGTTGAACCAACAGAGGCTTGTGGCCAACTCAGAAATAGTAAACAATGGACAGTTTTTATTCCAATTGGATTCAGAGCCATGGGACAAAATCTCAGAGGAATAATGAGACACATCTAAAATTTTGTAGTTTTGTACCTCAAAATTAAAATTGTTTTTTTTTTATTTTTCTTCTATTTACTCTGCTAAGTTCTCCTTTAATGTGGATTAAGTGTCTATAGAATATTACAGCCACTGTTTTAAATAAAGTGCTCATCATCCCAGATAAAAACAGCAGAAGTGGTGAGTGCTCAGATCCTCTGAGAAAACAGCCAATTAAGTGCTTTTGCTACATGCTTAGCAGGTGATGCATGTGGTAAGAGTAGATAAATCTTCACTTTTTAATGATGGTGGCTGTTCTTTCAGTAAAAGTCTTGTAAAGAATCCCATGAAAACCTGAAAGGACAGCTAATAGTATTAAGGTCACAAACTTATGTAAAGGATTTCTTAGAAACCATTCCTTCATGGTGTCTAGCATCCTGTGACAGATGCTAAGCTTAAGAAGCCTATGAGCTCCTACTACATCATCTTTGCAAAACTTTGTGGGACAGCTAGGGTTTATCTGTCTGGCTTGGTGGATAAGCTGTATGATGTTTCCTGCAGCCAGATGGACCTGCATATATTTCGTGCACTGTTTCATAGATTTTCGTTACAGTGCCATTGTTCTGGATAAGTATACAGTCTGTTCTTGTTATTTTGGGCAGTTTATCTGTAAATTAAGCACACCATGGATGCAGAGACACTCTGCACAGAAACTCTTCCAGCCTTGAGCTGATACATCTGCATTTCACTAGGGTGACTTTGACCAGTTCAGATCAGCCTGACAATGTTTCTCTGCTTTCTGCCTTCCCCCATCATTCCTGTTGCATGTTCTTATTCCCTAATTGTACTGTGTTGTACATGTTGTACATTGTAAACGTGCTGTGTTATACTTATTTTTGTTTTGTTTACCCTCTTCCTTTCACCATTATCCATACTGACAATACTTTGCCCACGGAGAGGTTGCTGATTGCAGGCCGACTCTGTTACTGCCTCTGAGAACCTGGGCTTCAGGATAAAACTGGGAAATATAAGGCTTTTGTTCACATAATGCTGATCCTTCTTAAGCTTTCATCTTGCCACAACCTCTGCTGGTAGCAGAAGTGTGCTGACAGGATGGCTTTTGGTGGGTATTTCAGACCTTTCCTCAGGAGCACGCTCACTTCCACAATTAAAGCTACTAACTTCTTATCTCCACTTGGGATGTAAACTTGACCAAGAGAAGCAGTATGTGGGTGGTTTTGTGGCGCACCTGGATTTTTCAGTCACTTTGCTTTTCTTCCTTCTCTCTGCTAGTGTTTTCCAAAATATTCTCTGATGACTCTTTTTCTCCACCTCAAATACTCTTCTGTCTCTGCATCCACTGCCATAAGCATGCTGTTCTCCTTTTATGAAGATGCCATTCATCCTTCTTCCCCAGGAGGCCCTATAGGATGTTTTTGTTCTCAGTGTGCGGTGATCCTTCACGTACTTAGTAAATCTCCCTCAGCTGGGACATCTGTTCCATGGTGATAGAACAGGCAAAATGCCCTGATTTGGGATCACCTCTGCTTATAGCAGACTCTGCTCCTCTGAAATTAATTTCTAAACCAGAGCAATACTATTGAAGGATTAATGTAAGATTAGAGTATTTATATTAAAATACCTTATAATGTGGACGAAGTACATGTTCTTAGGTTATAACTAGAAGCTTGTTTTATCTGTTCTATTAATTAAAGGTTTTCTTTGCCTAATGCTAATGAAGAGATTGGATTTCATGCAAGTTGGACTAGAGCCTTAGGAATTACCAAGCATTTTATCATTCTAGTGTAAAGAGTAGTGTGCAGCCCACGCTTCACGCTGGTGCTTGTTTGAGCCCTTGCATGGATCCTCAGGCCCTTGCCATGACCATCACCTGTCCAAAAAATTAACTATCACATAGTGACAACTTCAATAATCCATTAGTTTCAGTCCATCATGCTCAAAAGGAGATTGCTTAATCTGGGGAAGCTGCATAAAGTTTCCTTTCAGGAGGAGCTAAGACTGTGACTAGTGGGCTGGTGTTTGAAATGAAAACTAGACTGTTCTTACATGTCCATGTGTTTATAGAGACAGTCACAAGATACATTGGCAAACACACATTTATGCGTTTACTATCATTTTTCTGTCATTGACAAACACAGGTTGTGGCCAGATTTCAGTGTAAATTTTTACACACACATACATGCACATGCTGATATAGATATTGATTGCATAAAAATATTTTTATATATCTACAACTTGTGTGGGTTTTAATTAATTTGGAATATTTTCTGTAAAAGGTCTTCTCCCTGACATACCAGCATATTCTTTTTGGCTAGCCTTTAAGCACTGTGGGTGTCTGTGACAGTAGTTTCATTAATCGATGATGTGAGTCTATTAAAATGAAGCCAAGAAGTCTGTGATGAGTTTGCTTTGACAAATAGGGTAACAGAAGTCATTACTTAATTCTTTGCTCAGTATTTCCCACAGTGGGCAGCCATGGAGTTCAACATAGCCATAAGTGTGAGCATGGGTGGTGCAAGAGGGTCATTTACACCAATGAGAACAAGTGCACGTCTGTATTCAGAGTGGTTCGAGCATATTCAGTATGTAGCAAACTTTATGCTATTTTACTGAACAGTAAAGAAAGGCCATATCCTGTTTCATATTTTTGCAGCCTTCTTCCTGTCTTTATTATGAGCTGACTTCTCAGCCATTCCCAGTGTGATTGAACACTGGTGTATGAGGCACGCAGGGCTCCAAAATGCTTCTATAATTATTCCATAAATGTCAACATTTGAAAACAATTTCCTAAGATAATTTTTTATCATTTATATAATTTTCCAACTGAAACAAATGTTCATGGCCTTCATGTGTTTACTTGTATCATTATTCTAGAGACATGACACCCCTTTCCCTGAAAGAAAACTCTGTGCACAACTTCAGTGCAGCATCGCCGCAGTCCAGGGGTAGCATGTAACAGTGTCATCTGGACAGTGACCAGGATTAGGTGGAAGAAATCTTAAGGTCTTCCAACCTCAGATTGGTTAAAAGGGTGGCAGAGGGTCACAGACAGAAGGTTAACCAGGAGGTTGAAAACTGTGAATGCGGCGTAAGTTACCAGCCCCTCAGAAACTAAATATGTGTCAAGCTGCTGTTAAGGGTTGTCTGCCAGATGAAAAAGCCGTTCAGTGGATAACACAAGAAGGCAGCTCTCGGAAAGCTGCAGAAACCAGCAGCAGATTAATCTGGGCAGTGAAAGCAGCTGTAGAAGTCAGGTAGTCACAAGGAGGAGCAGCAGCAGGCTGGCGAAGGTTTCTGGCCCGGTGTGCAGAAGGGAAGCTGCGGATGTTATACAAAGATGTGCCGTTCTCATTTCCATGCATTTGCTTTGTACTCCTGTTTACTGCGCATCAAACACATTTCCATATCCAGGGATGAAATGGAAATGATGGATGCAAAGGAGGTATTTTTGTTAATTGTTGTTGCTCTGAGTCATGCCTGACTGGAAACTGCTGGAGATGGGTGAGGAAAGACAGAACTATTATTAGAGGTATAAATAACTGTCAAGAGCAACTTTTAAATCTGTCCGTTACCACATATTAACATCCAAAATTACCTGAAGAGAGGAGGGGCAGCAATACAAGGACTCAGCCAATGCCCCGTCGTTGTTGACGTAGATGTTTGCAACTGCCTCTGAGTCATTGTCAATTTTTTTTCATTTCTACTCCCTTGGAGTTTCAACCATTTTTGGTCACAACCCTATCAGTGCCTGCTGGATGTTGCAATGCCTGCTTCTTATGCTCAGAGTTGATATTATACAATTGATATATTGTGTTATATCTGCACAGCACTTGTGAAATGTGTCCCCCTTTTTTCCCTGTAAAATGGAAAGCAATTCTTAATGTGCTCTCATACATGCAGTGTAGAGCCAAGATGAGATGAGCATCCAGTCTGAGAAGAGAAAGCTGTGCCTGAAGTGCCCAAAGACTGCTTTTCATAGTGGAACTATCCTGCAGACCACGCAGGAGGATTTCTGGTGTTTCCTGCTCTTCAGGAGAAGAGGGATTTTAGAAATACCTGTCCATGAAGGGTTGTGTGATTCTTGGGTCCCCCATTGATGTGGGCTGTGTAAGTAACTGAAGGGGACCCAAACAGCTGATGTGTGGTTTGGCCATGTGTGAGCAGCAGTCAGAAGACCAAAGCTCCGAATGATTCTGGAAATATCATCCTTCAAAGTATCATCTGATGCCAACAGAAATCATGGCTTTCAGTGCAAGTGATAGTGAAAATACATCCAAGGCACTCCCTAGTTTAAATCCTTCCACCTGTAAAGCTTCTGCTGTGAAATAAGTCTTGAAACAGCTGTTTCCATTAGATAATAGTTCAGGAAATTACCCTGCAGCAGAACATAGTCCATAGTTTGGTCTCGTTTCCTTATTCTGGAAAATGTATTATAGGTCCAGTAGGTGGAAAATTCAGAGTGAGTAAGAATGAAGCATTCAGACCTGTTTCCCTTTGCTTTGCCTGCACTGGGGAACATGTCTGCATATTTAACAGTATGTGAGGAAATAAATATTTTTATGGTAAACCTAAGATTCATGGAGATGGTGAATCTTCAGTGGCAGGAAGTGGGTGATACCTGAAAAAGCAAAGTAATTGTCTTGGAGGTTGTTACAAATTTTGAGATTTTTCATTAAACTAGAGTTAGCTCTTGTATGAGATGACTCTCCCAAAACATTGGTTTGTTTACAGGGTAGCTTGTCTTCAGCAAGTTTGCTTCCTACTTACTTTCTTTATCCTTCTCTAGGCTGAAGAAAAAGTATTGAGATCAGATTTTTCTTAAGAAATCTTAGGGCTCATGATTTATTAATGTGTAGTTTGCAGTAAGATGAGTCATGCAAACTCACGAGCCTATTTTTGTACCAAACCATGTGTTAATTTTAGTCATGGATCTTCTGGTTATTCTAGCTGAGAGAAATCATAAGTATTTCAATTTTGCTTTGTGTTTATGATATCACCTTATAATTCAGGTGAGTTATTATTGAGTAAAACTCTCTCAGTCAAAAAAACTCTCAATCTGTGAAAGCCTCCTTGATGCATATTTAATTGCAGTCTCTTTCAGATTGCCATAAATAAGACATACAAACTGAATTTAATTGCAAAAAGATGAACTGACAATATGAATTCTGTAGTTATTTTCTCTCTTTCAGATCAATATATCTTGGTGTCTCTTTTGTATTCTTGACAGGTGAGGTTGAATAATGATAATCTTTACACCAACAAATGCTTTTGTACTACACGATTATAACTAATTTCAATCAAGAACTTGTCTAAAATTAAGTCATATGAATGGATTTTTTGGTCTCTTATTATCTTCACTCCAACCCACTTAATAATAGGGTTTTTCTTAAGTAGGTGGCTCATGCCAGTCTTTCACATGGTGTTATTTTAACACTTGCACTATCCACATGAAATTGCTGATGCTTTTCTTCAGTTGTGACCAAGTGCTGTACTGATTATCATCCTGTGCATCTTGTGAGACGTGCATGTCTCAGTCCAGAAGAGAAGTGGCAGGATTATTTCAATCACTTTTCACACAGTTTCTGATATTGCTGGCGGTTAATACTTCAATGTGGAGGGGAGCACACTTCAGTTAATTGGTTTCTATATAAAGTAACTATCACTGAACAGTTGGTAGGTCAAAGTAATTCTGTTTCTCTGATAACTGCTTATTTCCTTTCATATCTCTCTCTCTCCCAGTTTAGCTTGTATTTTATTCATGGTATCTATGAAGATTTTACTATCTCAGAAGGAGTCACCTGAAGTGCCTACATTGCTCTGGAAAAAGTGAAGAGTGTGTTGCCAGTGTTGGGTAATAATTTTATTGGAGAATAAGTAGGAAAATCCACTGAAATCTTAAAACTATGTTTAATTATATGTTTCAGGAATTTCTATTACATCACCATGCTGAGGGATCCAGTGTCCCGGTACTTGAGTGAATGGAAACACGTCCAGAGGGGTGCAACATGGAAAACCTCCCTTCATATGTGCGATGGAAGAAGCCCAACACCAGACGAGCTGCCTACCTGTTATGAAGGAGACGACTGGTCTGGAGTCAGTTTACAGGAATTCATGGATTGTAGCTACAACTTGGCCAGCAACCGCCAGGTGCGCATGCTGGCAGACCTCAGCCTGGTGGGGTGCTACAACCTGACTTTTATGAATGAGAGTGAGAGAAATACGATTCTTCTCCAAAGCGCCAAGAACAATCTGAAAAACATGGCCTTCTTCGGGCTGACGGAATTTCAGAGGAAAACACAGTATCTCTTTGAGAGGACATTCAACCTGAAATTTATTTCCCCATTCACCCAATTCAATGTTACGCGGGCCTCCAATGTGGATATCGGCAAGGATGTGCGGCAGCGCATAGAGGAGCTGAATTTCTTGGACATGCAGCTGTATGAATACGCAAAAGACCTGTTCCTGCAGCGCTTCCAGTACTCCAAGCAAGAGGAGCATCAGAAGAACCGGCTAAAGAGGCGAGAGGAGCGGCGACTGCTGCGGGAGCAGAGAGCTCACCAGTGGCCAAGGGAAGAGGCAGCAGAAGTAGCTGTTACTGAAGATTATAATAGTCAGGTTGCGAGGTGGTGATGCTCCTCCATCTTGCCTAACCAGTGAGAGGATGAGATTGTTTGTGCAATGTGGCTACCTGGGAATTAGCCAAGGGAGACCGACTGCTTTGGTAGATGAGACCTCGTCTGACAGCGCCCCCTCCTTGTCTCAGTTTTTCTTGGTTTCTGCCAGTGAGAATGTATTTTTTTCTCAATAGGTATTGATTAGTGTTATTAAATGGCAGTAGAATAAGATTCCTGTCAGAAAAGACTTCCTTCAAAGGCCTAAGCTATGAGGATGGGTTGAAGAGAGAGAGAGATTCTTTGCATTAACAGATGTACTCTGTACAATCTGAGCTACTAGAACTTGTGCAGACATGAATGATAAATTGGGGAAAAATACCTGGCTTGGTTCCTTTGTGACATGAGAGCTGGTTTATTTCATACTGTTCATTGCAACTGTAGTGCATAACTTTCTAGTGAATGAAATGGAGAAGGTGCCCACATTGCCCTTCAAACTTCTACATGCTGTGTTTTGATTAAGGGAAGAATTTGATAAGGTGGATAAAAAAGACATAGAAACTGTTAGATTGGGGCATTTCTTGCTCTGTTCCAAAGGCCAGCAGTCAGAGATCAATTGTAGGTGAGGTGGTGGAGGGGTTGACTTATTTCCCTGCAGATTCTGAGAGTACCAAGCCCAGCCAAGTAGGAACCATCTTTCTGAGTGTGTGTGGCAAAGGCAAGCTTTGAGAAATGAGGTCCACGTGGCAGCTGAGCACACATCACAGAGATTATCTGGCTGGGGGCAATGAAATCTGCCTTCATATTCACAAAAGGGGTCAAGCAAACTCCAGGGAAGAGGAAAAAGAGAGATGGAAAAGCTTAAATATTAGTGTGACATTTTCCAGATTTGCTGTAAAAGCCTAGAGATACATTGTCTGTGAAGGTAGGCAGGTTTATGATATTGTCTGTTAAAATGCATTGATGCTGAGTGCATACAATTTAAATTGGTTTTCTCTCTAACTACAATAGTGGCTAGAAAAAAAATCAGCTTTCATTTTTATAGGATACATAATGGATATGTGGAAAGTCTTGGTATTTATTACTCTATATGAGGATTCTTTGTAAAATTATTGTTTTCATGATGAGAGATCTGTATCTGTTTTTCTTCCTTGTCTAGAAAAAGATTCAATGGGTTCTTCCTCCACGTGTTACATTCTAGTGGCTAAACTGCATCTGTTTATTCCAAGATTTTATGTTGTTCCATTTGTAAAGTGGAATTTTAAAAAGAGGGTCCTGTGCACCATAGATCTTCTGAGAAAGTTTTTTTCCTTCTTCTTCTGGCATAAATGTAAAGCATTAGGAGGAAATTTCTCTAAGTGCCTCAACGTGGCTGCTAAATCAAGATGCTGAAAGTATATTATTGCATGCATGAATGGCTTTTACCTTACAGATTTGCTAATTAGAAGTACTGGAGTACCTGGTGTGGATGCACATTTCTCGCTTGTTTTCAAAATTCAAGGTTTCTATCCAGTTGGCTGAAAAAATAATGTGTTACAGGAAAAAAAGAGACTCAATTTGAAAATTTGTCCCTTCATTTCCAAGTTGGATTTTTTTTTTGTGCATGCTGTATCTTTTTTTCTTCTGACAATGCTATTGCTACTTATCTATGCCGAATATCAAAATTACAATCTAACTATCCTGTTAAGAGTTAATGCATACAATAATACATTGAACATGAAATATCATAATAGTATTAAGAAGTGAAGAGGGCTACCAGGATGATGCCTCATTATCAGTGTAGTTCATTAACAATATGCTGCTTTACGTCTGATCGTCAGTGTGTTACTTTGAGGTGAGTAGTGGTGGGTTTTGGTCTCTAATATCTCTTCCACTCGTGGATCATGTACATCTTCTCCCACCTCCGCATTCAGAAGGGAAAAGAAAGATTGTTTTTCTCCTGTCTGAGCATGGGATGTCTGCCTTAGACAGGAGTGAGGAGCTCTCTAGGCTCCTGGACGGGGCTGCTTGGATCCCCATTGCCTGGAAGAGGTGCTCAGACACCTTGCTCACGTATGGACACCAACCTTCCAGGACTTAAATTGAAGTGTTTACAGTCGAGGACTGAAGCTCACCCTGAGTGTTCTGGCTGCAGGACAGTGAGGCCATGAAGAGCTAAGGCTCACTGGCACTAATGCATCCCCTCTGGAGCCTAGGTAATTCACAGTGATCGAACATCTTAGCTGCTGGCACCAGGGCTTTAGGCCTGGGCTGGCCCTGGCCCTGTGCAGGGAAGGAGCTTTCTGGTCAGTGACACAGGGATGATGGGAACTGCTGCATCTCCCCATTCCTGCGCGCATTGCCACATCTTGCTGGAGACCACACAGCGTGAGAGGGGAAGGATGCTTTTGGCACCTGATGCTCAGTCTCCAGGATTTGCAGGTACAATTCTTGTTTCCAGGAGTACAGGGAGCTCGGGGTGCTGGGGAGACCCTGAAGGGCAGGGGAGAAGCCAGCCATGTGGAAGGAAAGATGCAAGGCCAAATTCACTTTAAGGATCAAGGTAAGCAAGAAAGTAAGATAAATTCCAACTCAACTTTTGTTTTGTAGGGCATCCTTTCCTCTTCCTCCTAAATGCAAAAATAAGTTACCCCTTCCTCACATATCTCTTTGCCCAGCAGGCCACCTCTCTGTGCTGCTCACAGCAATTGGGGCCTCGTTTTTCATTTAGAAAATGCAGTGTTTTCTTTCCAAGGGAGAGGAGACAGTGCTCAGAAATACTTCCCTGGAGCCTCACCAGTGACTGTAAGTATCAGTTTCAGCTGTCTAAGCTCACTAACTGTTCTCCAGACTGTTCCTTCTGCCTGATACAAAACAAAGCCTAATGAGAAAAATCGAAGCAGTTTTTAGGTGGCTTACATTAGCTTGAAGAGTTTGGCAACATCTTAATGTGATGACTGTAACCTTTTTCATCAGTCATTTCCCATGAGTCAAGATTAGGGTCTTGAAGAGCTGTTAATGTGCTGTGGCATCTATGTTAACGGGATTTGCCTTAATGCTTGGGATTTAATTAAAATTGAAGTTGCTTTGTTTGATTTTTTTTTTTTCCCCTCTGGAGCCTGTGTAACAGCCCTGGTTGTGCAGGAGTAAGCGTGTTGCTTTTGCTGTTTTGTGGTTTTTTTGGGAGGGGTGGGCAGTCAACAGCTAAGACCTTGCCCAAGGCCCTGGCACTGAAGGACCTGGCACCTCCTTCCCTATCTCCAGCAGCAGATCCAGCAAACTCACTGCACCAACAATCCTGTTTTTCTTAGCAGAGTTTCCTTGCACATGACAAATAAAGCAGTTTGGAATCACCTTCAGGCTCACTTCTAAGACAGAGGCCTGCAGCTTTTTCCTCTTGGGCACCGTGCCTGAAATAATGCAATGCAAAAGCGAAATAAAGGTCCTGCATCATATCTCTGTTATTCCAGGTTTTCATTGCTCTGACAGCATAAACTTCACCGTAATTACACTGGCCCATATAAGATCAGGGAGCAGCATGTTTCTTTGTAAAGCTTCATGAGCAACAATGCTATAGGATTTCTGTCCATCTTCCTGGCATTATTTTGTTGCTTAAACAAGGCAATTTGGCTTCCGCTACTGTGGTGCTGAAACAAATCTCATTCTTTTGTAATGGAGATGTACTTGCTAATCTCTCCCATCACATTCCCAGCACTGCCTTTTCCAGTTATAATTCACTATAGGCTTGGATTGGACAGAGAAACATGCTGTGTCATTAGACTTGTTCCTGATAATTTGATGTCTAGTCCAAGCACTCACCTTATGGCCTTATGGCCTTATTAAGGAATGAAAATTTGTCCTCTCTTCCCCACTCATCAGTGCTGACAATAAAAACCTTTTTCAGCATCAAGAAAAAAAACCAAAAAACCACTCTTTCTGGTGTTGGATATTTTCCACTGCTGTTGTGTTAGTTGTAAGGCTGTCATAACCTTGCTAGGGATTCTGCCCAACATGCAGCAGTTATTTACTGTTCACTAAAAACAGAAATACAGATCAAAAAAGTGATGGAAGTCAGATCCAGAGCCACACTTCATAGCTGTATCACAACCATTCAACCAAATGGCAGGTCACATCACCTCTGTGTCTGGAGATGTTTCAGATTTCACATCCATGACTGAATCAGGAGGTTTCTTAAGTTGGTCTTCTCGTTAGCACGTGCTTCCTTCTGCCCTAGTGGGATCTTGTTTCCTGTTTCTTTTTTTAAAACATAACTCACTTTTTCTTTCCTCTGTTGCTGTTACGCTGATACATATGGAATTATTCTTTTTATTTTTGGTCTGGGATAAGGATTATCTTGTTTCCAGACTGGTGGGGAATACTATATACAAGATGAAAAATCACAATAAAGTCATTCAGCTGGAGTCAATGGCTGTATCCTCCCTACGTGCGGCAAAAGCACACTCAGAAAAGGTACCCAGTTTTCACTGTAACACTTCTTTCAGTTTGGTTCCTGTAATACTTTCTTTGTCTACATTTTGTGGAGGGAAATGGGTTCCATAGCCTGCAATGTCCTTGGCTTTCTTCTTGGCCATATCACTAGCTCTGTGATTTCAAATAAATGTTGGAAGAGAAGAAAAAAATAAAGAATTCCCATCAATTGCCATATTTAAGATGGAAGAATAAATTAATAGGCTGTAAATTACTTTATTCTTTAGGAAATTTCCTTCTGTTTATGTGCAATAATGTTTGTGAACTCTGCTACTAAGAGATTGTATTGTGAGTACTCATATATACTTCCATTCCTATTTAAAAGATAGTTTGTAGACCTAGGGATTTTCATTGACGTAAAGCACAATTTAATGAATTATTTAATGTGTTTAACCATTGTGATGTCAAAAGCAATTGTTTTCATATATTTATTTGTTGGTGATTTTCTGTAAAATGATGCTCATTAAGAGATCTGTTAAAAATGAAGTTTTGTTGAATATTGTTGGGTCCATGAATTACTTATGAGAACAAATAAACATTGATTGTGTTTTTGAAACACTAAAGATTCCATCTTATCTACATAGCCATAAAAATGACTGAAAATGTTTCAAGTCATAGTAAAAATCTACTGTGAGTTTTTAACAGATTGTACGTGGAGGAAAATCATATTGCTGTAACTTATTATTTAATTATGTTAGGGCCCAATACCAAATCTTTTGCTTCCAATTGGACTTCATTTCTGCTCCAACAGCACTGAGGAGCAGTGCAAACTGTCAGGATAATCTCCTGAGCTGCTGTGGGGAATAATGAGAAGCTGAAGTCTGTTGCTGCACTGTCAGCCTTGTACTGCTGGTTTGCTCTTGAAGTCTACGTATATGAAAGCTGTGGGGTAGCCCTGTATGATCAGGAGTGTCCTGGCTTTCCAGAGTTTGTTGACGGTGGTGAAAAGGTCAAGTGTTTATGAGTAAGAATCATGGGAAAGGCCAACAAGGCCGATATCTTGGTGGGGATCTGTTACAAACCAGCCGACCAGGTTGAAGAGGCAGATAAAATATTCCATAAGCAGCTGGGGGAAGACTCACAATTGTTAGCGTTTGCTCTTATGGGGGACTTGAACTTACCAGATGTCTGCTGGAAACACAGTACAATGGAGAGGAAGCAGGTTCCTGGAGTGTGTGGAAGAGAACTTCCTGACGTAGCTGGTGAGTGGCCCAACCAGGGCCTCACTGGACCTCTTGTCTGTGAACAGAGAAGGACTGGTGGATGATGTGATGGTTGGAGGCTGTCTTGGGCACAACGATCCTGAAATGATAGAGTTTTCAGTTCTTGAAGAAGTAAGGTGTGAGTCAACAGAACTGTTACCTTGGGTCAGGAGGGCAGACTTTGGCCCGTTTAGGAGCCTGGTTGACAAAGTCCCTTGGGAAACAGTCCTGAAAGGCGAAGGAGTCCAGGAAGGCTGGACATTCTTCAAGAAGGAAGTTGTAAAGGCACAGGAGCAGACTGTGCCCATGTACTGAAAGATGACCCAGCAGGGAAGAACCCCAGCCTGTCTGAACAGAGAGCTTTGACTGGAACTCAGGGTAGAGACCTTTAGAAAAAAAGGCAAGTGTCTCAGGAGGACTACAAGGACATTGTGAGGTTACATAGGGAGAAAATTAGAAGAGTGACAGCCCAGGTAGAAACTAATCGGGCTACTGCCATAAAATACAATAAAAATGTTTCTCTAAATACATCATCAGTAAAAGGAGGGCTAAGGAGAATCTCCATCCTTTATTACATGTGGGGGGAAACAGTGACAAAGGATGAGGAAAAGGCTGAGGTACTTAATGCTTTCTTTGCCTCAGTCTTCAATAGTAGGACCAGTTGTTCTCTGGATACCCCGCTGAGAGCTGAGAGACAGGGACTAGGAGATAAGGTAGCCCCCATAATCCAAGAGGAAATGGTCAGCAACCTGCTACACTCTCAGACACACAAAAGTCTATGGGGCTGGGTGGGATCCACCTGAGTGTACTGAGGGAGCTGGCAGAAGGACTCACTGAGCCACTTTCCATCATTTATCCGCAGTCCTGGCTAACCAGGGAGGTCCCAGGTGATTGGAGGTTGTCAGCTGTGACATCCATCTATAAGGAGGGCTGGAAGAAGGACCTACAGGCTTGGGTGCCTGACCTTGGTGCCAGGGAAGGTCGAGGAGCAGATCACCTCCAGCACTATTATACAGCATGTACGGGACCACCAAGGCATGAGGCCCAGCCAGCATGGGTTTGTGAAAGGCAGGTCCTGTCAGACCAACCTGATCTGCTTTTATGACAAGGTGACCCACACCATGGATGAGGAAAAGGCTGTGAGTTAATAATTAGGGAAAATAATGTACAATTATACATATGCCTTGCAACAGGACTGTGTTAATGTATTGTAGCCCCTTTCAGTGCCACCAATGAAATCCCAACTGCAAGTATCCATTTTCATGCCATTGGTATCACTTTGAGGATACAAAAGGGTTGGATCATTTGTAGTCTCCAGATTTCTCTCAACTGTGGTGGTAGTATCTCACTGCTTGCTTGGTTCCTGATGTGAAACTAGCTTAGCTCCTGGGAGACAGATGTCAGCCTCCATAAACACACACTACTCTTTGAAACCAAACTCCCAGAAGCTGCTGGCTGAGTGCGCCCAAAGGCTGGATCCTGACAGGGAAGGCAAGATGGCATGGGGAGTTCATACTACTGGAGAGCAATACAGGCTGCTAAACAGAATAATCCAGTGCTGCTTATGGTGCCCTGAAGTTGCCCATCTGACCTTCAGCTGCTGCTGCAGAAGGATACAATCTCAGAATAGATGCTTTGTCATATATATAAACCCTGTGCAGATGTCTCAGATACTTGCAGATCTCCAGTGTCTCTCCTTGAGAGTTATGATTAGGAACCCAAACTGCTCTCGCAGTGTTTGTAGCATTTGGGGGCATCACTTGAGACAAGTGATCTTCAAACTGAAAGTACATCATCTTTACCAGTTCTGAGCACAAAATTCTGTGTGCTGCAGGGTAGCGTGAGACATGGAGAGGGAAAATGAATGTTGCTGCGTTTCTGGGTCCTGCACTTTTGTGAAAGCAGTTATAAAGCAGGGGCAGCAAGATGATAAGTGAAATAAATGTCTGTATTGCTGATAAATGCTACTATATAGCCAAAGGAGAAATTGATTTTGCCACCAGGAGACAGATAATTTTTTGCCACATACATGGTTACATTTCAAGAAGTACATCAGAATATTGTACTGTTATGTGCAGTTTATGTCATAGTTAAAAGGAAGAGTGAGACTCAGCTTTGCTGGACTGTATTATATATGACTGGAGAAAGGCTGGGATTTTTCAGATTTCACTCACATTTATTTCTATTTTACCTCTAGATGCTATCCAAGCTGTGACACCTTTCAACTTTTCCTAAGAAATTTGTGAGTATGCCCCTCATATTCTGAATAAAATTCAGAACATGAGCAACTGAGATTAAGTAATATGGAGGTAAGTCAATGACCTATAAATCTCACCATCCTGTAAAAGCGCGGAGTGATGTAAACGGGTAGTGGTGAGAAGACATAAGGGCTGCCCTTCTCAGATGACGAACCTACTGCAGGAATTTTTCCACTGGGTAAGCAGCTCACCATTTCACTGTGACACACATTGAATGGGACTCCTTTCACATAAGTAGGGGTCAGCTGGCAGCCAATGTCCTCAGGCAACCCCTGGAGACCTCCTTATGGGTGATGGAGGCAAATGCACTTTCAGGGCATGAGCATCTGGCCTGCTTTGGATATTTATGATGGTTAAGAAGAGTCTCATCCCAGAAATGTCTTTCCCCTCTCTGTTCATAAACAGGGGGAAACAATCCCCAAATATACTTTCGAGAAGGTGGAGCCTCAACTGTGCCAGAGAATAAGGGGGCAGCATTTTGCTTTTGAAAAGACTGTGCTTGAAATGGAATTAAGGCTTCCAAGTGGATAGGTCTAGAAACATTTGAAGATGCAACAAAGATCAGAGGGGGAGATTTAAGGACTGAGAGAAGATCTGGGGACCCTCTGTACAAAGGTGACAATAAAAGTCACCGTAATGAGTGAGGTAGCAAAGAAATAGGAAATGGGGGGGGGGGAGGGTCTTGTGAGCATCAGAGACCCAAAGAGACACCCACTGCAAAGAGCAAGTGTAGATGTGAAGATCTTCTGAAAAATCTGCTTAGCTATGCCTTCCTCTGGAGGAATCCTTTCTCTTACACATCCTTCTTACGTTGGGGACCCCAGACCTGGATGCAGCACTCCAGGTGGGGTTTCATTAGAGTGGAGGAGAGAGGCAGAGTCATGTCCTTTGGTCTGCTGGCCACACTGCTTTGATGCAGCCCAGGATATGGATGGCTTTGTGGGCACATCGATGGCTCATGTTGAGATTCTCATCCATCGGCACTCCCAAGTCCTTCTGCTCAGGGCTTGTTCTCATCCATTCTCTGCCCAGCTTGTATCTGTGCTTGGGATTGCCCCAGTCCTGTTGCAGAGCCTCACACTAGGGCTTGTGAAACTTCAGCAAAATAAACACTTCCAAGACAGCATGAATGTTTTGGATGACTTTAATGCTGCACAGCATATCTATGGTCCCAGGTAGCAGGGGGTTCATGTGTGTGTGTGTGTGCTTGTGCCTGCATGCCCATGTCTGCAAACACCTGATGTCTGTCAAAATGCCACTGCTGGCCACTTAACATACAGTTTGGGTTGATCCCTACATGCTGGGTGCACATGCTTAGGATTTGCAGACAGAGAGAGCCCAGCTATGCATCTGCTCTTGTTTTGAGGTTTTTTTTTTATGTAAGGACTTTCTTGACTTCTGCTGTGCTTACACAAGCACTTAGTTTGTGTGCCTTTCCACATGATCTGGAAGGTACCCTTGCCCGCTCCAAGCCTGCTGCTCTCCATGCAAAGAAGACATGAACAGATACATAAACAGGTTATATGGGAGCTATGGCCACCCTACTACCCCAGTAGTGAGTCATATGCTGACCAAGACTTTGCGTTGTGGATTCATCGTTGACCATCTAAATTGCACAACGCTAAGTTTACTCAACTTTGTCTTTATGAGAATTAAGTAGCAAATAAATGAATTGCAGATTATGTAAGGTTTAGATAAACAATCATGGGATGTTTCTTCTTCTATTTGGATCAACTGGGCAGCTAGCTCAGCAGAACATGAGCTGAATTTAAACTTCTCCTTGGTCTGAGACAGGCTTGTCTTTGCCAGATTTTGTTTTAAAGATGCATCTTTATTTATAAACTCCAAGCAGGATTTATCAGTCAACATTGTTTATGCTACATCTAAATCCATTTAAATGAACCACAAAATAGAATAAGTATCTGGAGGAATTAATATGCAGGAAATATGTATTTCTGGTACTCCTGGGCAAAATATGCTCTCTTGTTGACTCATAATTGTCCCAGACTTGGGAAATGTAGGCACCAGTAGAGGCTGATTCATTTCCTGAAACACCAATTTAAACCTAGACATACTAATCTGTCTTTTTATTTCTGTGTACTACAAAGGAAGGTTAACTAAAGAAATTTAAAGCAAATTAATTGTATCTGTAGGCTGTAATTTATTTGCTGTGATACCATGATCACTGGATGAACTGAAGCTTACAGTGACTTCTGTAACTGAGAAATTTCCCTGGCTCATCTCCCTCCGCCAACATCATCCCATGACCAAAACAATAAAGATTTACATTAAAAACAGTTTTTGGAAGAGTTCAGCTAGGGCCAAGTAGACCCATATCCTCTCTCTGATAGAGGCCTGAGTGGCTTCTTGTAAATATATGTATATATTTGTATATATGAAGGAAAGCATGTCTGTCTAAATATATATATATGTATTTCTATATATAACAATCTGTCTCCTAGCTGCCAATCACTTTTAGGTCAAGTACTTCTTGACCAAATTCAGCATCTGGGAATTTAAAGGGCTTTTCATAGACTTTTTTTCTTCCTTGAATTTACTCCATTGCTCCTTGAATTTAAATATTAACTTCTTGAACCTTTTAGCTTAACTACGGTAAAAGTTTCATGAACACAACAGGAAACTATTGCTTTTTGATTGCTTCAAGTTGGACACCTTCTAGGTTCATGGAAGCACACCTAGTTGTTAAATTTGGAGAGATACTGAACAAGTCCCTGCTTATCTTCATGCAGCTCCGATTTTGTGATTCTCTGTATTTTGTATCTCTCTCCCCTCTGTCCATAGCAGGTGCAAGAGCATAAGACTGTTCAGTAAGTGTCCATGTCTTTGATTATCCTGGTTGAGCTTGCCTGCTGCATTTCTCATTCTGCTACAACTTTCTTTGGAGATGGGACGATCACAGCTGCCCACATTACTCAATACACCAAGGATTCGTATGAGGTGAATATGAGTGGTGTTTTATGTGTTGTTTACTTTTATTTTCATAATATTTCCTAGAATTCAGTTTTGGATTTTTCTGAGTAGTTCTGAGCACAAATCTGACACATCCATAAAATTACATATTCCAATGGCAAGATTTCATTTCCAAGTAGCAGTAGACAACTCAGAACTCAGCACAGTGTATGGAAAGTCAAAACTGGGTTTCTCCCCCCAGGTGCCTCACTTTAAATTTATCTACACTGAATTTCATTTGTCATTTTATTGCCGTCACTCTGTGTCATCAGGGTCTTCTGCAATTCACACTCAGCCCTTGTCTTTAGTACCCTGAATAATTTAGCAGCTATTCTCCAGCACAAATTAGAATCCCTAGAGCTTGTTCTGCAACCTGCCTCGGCAGCGGGGGAGCAGAACTTGAGGCAAGCTGATATAACATCCCAGTAGCAGATATAAAGACTTCATTTGCCTTCCCAACCATTCTGATGAAAGTGCTGAGATGTGTGCTGCCATTCTGCTGCTCTCGCCATGGAGCTGAAAAATCAGGTTTTATTAGTGTTGAAATTACTTTTCGCACAGGTTGCCATTAACAGAAAGGTATTGCTTTTGGGTTCATTCTTTTAGTAGAAAGTCCTATTTGAAAGGGTGTCTAATCCCCTTTCTCATCTGTATTCTCAGATTCTATAAAAACTTTTGAAATTATATCTCTGCTTCCCTCTTTCACATGCAAATTTTTAGCAAATAGAAATTTCTGTCTTTCTGGTGCATAAGCAACTCCCATATTCTCTTGGTCTCCCTGCTGTAAGGCTATAAACAAAGGCATACTGAGTGAGCTGGCAGTGAAATTACAGAAAGCTGAAAAGGTCAGAATCTTAAATCATAGATCAGATAAGACAAAGAATTTCAGATATCTCACAGCAAATAATGTACGGAGAATGTGATGAACACTGTGTATAACACAGCATGAAACCTTATGCAGAAAAATGTGAAGTGCTATAAACTTCCTTTTCTGATTTCATTTGCTCCAACTGCATTTAGAAATTATAGCAAAAATGCAGCAATAGCCACATTATTATTTACACGCAGTAGGAAGCAAGGCTGAGCTACATGCAGAGATTGTCAATAAGGGGGGAGGCATTTTTACTACTGCAAAAATCTCATTAATTTTGTTTTTATTTGGAAGCTCAAAAATCAAACTTACCATCCTAACAGGTGCTAGAAAGGTATAATTATAATGATTTAATGCTTGTATTTCAATAGCATGCAAGAATTCAAGCTTGGTTAGTTCTCTGGTGTCTGCAGTAGGATGCATAAGTGGGAAGGTACCCGCTCTAGAACCCATAAAAACTGGGATCAACCGCAATACCTTGCCGCAGTCTGGTCTGGGTCTGTGGGATGTTTTCTTTAGGAGCATGCAGCTGACCCAGGGTTGGTGCTCAAGGACACCAAAGCCATTATGAAGTAAATAACTCCAGTTCCTCATTTGATGGAAGCAAGCCTTCATCCTGAGCAAAAGCTGGTTTCATAAACAGATTAAGAGTAGGAAAATAGCAGAAGAAAGAGAGGTGGATGCCTTTCTCCTTGCAGTCAGTTACTGGAGAGTGGCAGGAAATGGAGGTGAGCAGAAGGCTGGAGGAAGGAGCTGTTGCAGAGGGAGTTAGACTTTTTGAGTAAAATCATCCCTCTTGCTTTACCCTTTCCACTGCAGAGGCAGCAGCCACTTGGTTCCCCTCTGCTGGCAGGACAGTCACAGGATCAAGCTGATTTACAACAGAGGTGAGCTGGGGAAGAGTCAGGTTCATAGATTTTGGCAGCATTGTGGAGCGTATATTCTTCAGCTTTTTTCTGTAAAGCTCAAGGACAGGAACTTTAACGTTTCTTCTTAAAATATAAGACTTAACTGCTTATTTATGAGCTGCTTCTGAAACTGAAAATGTGTTGTAGCCTTGCTTCAATATCCCTGTATTTGGCCTAACCTATAAATAATACAGCAGTATGAAGAGATGCATTCCCATGCCAAGGCTGTAAGGATATGGTAAATATTGATACACTCTCTCCTAAAGCAGGCATTTGTCTTTTAAAAGCTGTCTGCCCATCAGTGGGGCATGACTCTGGAGCTGAGTTGGAGGGTCGAGGGGGGTCCTTCTGCCTAGTGGGAATTTTGAATTGTGGTTGCTTCACACATCTAGTGCAGAACTTGGCTCTTACTAAACCTCCAGGTAAGGAACCTCAAGCTGATGATGATTTAAGGTCTGCAACAATATATATGATTTTCCTTCTCAGTGGAGAGTTAATTCAAGGCTGTCAATCAGCTGTAAGGAAGACAACCTGCCTAAAACCCAGGGTACCTTCTTGCCCCTCCATGGAGAGGTCTCTGTGAGGAGATGGGTGAGGAATACAGCATGAGGGAGAAAAAAAAATCATATATACCTGTGCACCATCCATCCAGGAAGTACCTTGGAGTTTTTGTATCCCAAAGTATCACTGAAAACTAAGCATGAAAATAAAACCTACTTAAAGCAAAGCCTCCCAAACCTAGACCACATCCAACACCATCTGCCCCCATGCAACTTCATTATTGGAAAGAAAATTGCACCCCAGGGACGTTTTTCCATGTTCTTGCCTGCACACTAAAAACTTCTTTGGGCCATGTATCATTCACATGCTTGTAATTACCATAGACCCTCCCTGCAAGTCACCCACTTTCTGCTTTGACTTTACAGTTCGTCAAAGCGAAACAAGCCCAGCAGAGGGAAAAAATGGGGGTCTGGGCCTGCTTTTGGGGAGGAAGTTCCAGTGACACAAGGGAGGGAGGAGGGAAGCCAAGAGGGACTTGTCGAATGCGCAGGCAGCAGGTAAAATCAGAGTCTTCATGAAGAAAGCATTTGCAGTAAACAAAAGCCAGCTGTACTCAGTACTTTGAATCACACGGAGGAAAAAAGCCAGGTAGGCAGCAGGAATGGCTGGAGGCCTGGTGACATCAATTATTGGCTTCCTATCTCCACTGTAAGAATGTTTTCTGAGAGGTCTGTAGAGCCAGTGACACAGTCTTGAAGTACAGTAATCAAAACAGAGTAATCTCAGGGACCAGGAGTGGTATTTTCTAGGCTGTAATTAACCAGTAAGCTGTCTGCCCATTCTGTCTTCTCAGTGCCCTCTCTTTTCTGGCAAACACTGTTAAAATTCCCAAAATCTGTGTTCAAATACTTAAAACTGTGAAGACCCCCACTGCTGTAAGAAATAATGTAATTGGAGTGCATGGTCGTGTAGCGTTAAACTTTGCCTCTTAGATATTAGTAAAATGGCTGAATCTCTGATGAAAAAAATAAGATCTGTTGATGCAGAGAGCATCCAATGGAGCAATTACTGTTTAAACTCTATGGTAACTGTCATGCCAGGAGGCCAGAAGAAAATCTTTAGTCCCTGAGAAATTTATCAAGGACTTTGAAAAGGCAAGACAGACACCATCTCTTTTTCCCTGCTCATCACAGATGTGAGATAAATCCCAAAGAACCATGTGCATTAACCCCATCATTACTGCAGCTATATGGGAATCAGGAACCTTTGCATTAATTCCTCCCTCAGATTTGGCCTCTCTGCCCTGCCAGTTTGTGAGAGCTGTAACAATTCCTCGGGACAAGAACTTGTCAGCTGTTGCTTTAAATTTGCATCATTAGTGGGAAGACCATTAGTAAATTATACACCACAATGTGTTTGTAAGTTTACATCGGAAGTCATGTGTTTCTAGGAGTCACAGGAATCCCATATGGCGCTTTCAAGGACTGCAAACAGAGAATCAAAATCCCAGACCCTTCCCGGAAATCCATGTTAGAGCTAATGGCAGCAAACAGCCCAAGATGTACATCCTAACACACTGCTTTAGCTAGTCCCCATCCTTCTCTGCATCAATTTATCACGTCTGTGTCTGGCTAAAACCAGCACTAATTCTGCCCCCATGTAAGCCTTGGCACTGTGTAGAGTTGCTCATCTATGTCAGATGAAACAGGATCAGGTCATTGGGGTATATTTATGTTATGCTTGAACCCCTCTAACAGGGAAGAGGCCAGGTTTGCTCCGCCCTGCCTGCCTACTCTGACCCACAGCCTCCCACACACCACAGCCAGCAGCCATGTGTCCACTGTACAGATGGCAAATGTTGGAAGACCTGGAGAAGGGGCTCAAGCTGACCCCCACTCCCTCTGTGGATGCTCAAGTGCCTGACACCAGGGACAGAGGGAGAGGGAACACTGTGGCTATCTTTCCAAGCAGCATCTTGCAGCGAGATCACAACAAGCACAAGCCCTACCGGTCTCCAAGGGTACATTTGTATGGACTGTGTCACAACGGCTCTCAGCATTGATGAAGTCTAAGTTTGCTAAAGAGAACTGGTGAATAAAAACATTTACTAAAAAGAAAAAGCAGGCAATAAAGGGTTAATAGCTTCTGTTCAAGCAAGCTTGAGTTTTTGGTTATTCCCCTTGTTTGAATTCAGAGTATGGAGATATATTACCTTTCAGTGTCTGAGTTTGATTAGATAGACACCTGAGCTCTGTCTTTTCCCTAGGATATATCACTGAAATGTTATATCCTTTTTAATTCATTCTACACATGATGCCTTTTCTTCTTGCTCACCCAGCAAGATATTTTCCCAAGCTCTCCCAGTGACTATTTACCTGCTGGAACGCTTACATTGAAGCTCCATGCATGCAGCTGCTCTTGGCAGCCATCCTTTCGGACCTCTTGAGCCACACTTTGAACTTTGTCAGACTGAAAAGGTCAGACCATTACAGAAACTGACAATTTTTAATTTGATAACTTCTGTGGGTAGTGAAAGGTACTCACAGAACAAATAAATTAGTGTGAGACTGACTGCTTTAACCAAACTGCAGTTGTCATCTGGGGGAAGAAGTAAATTAATTCCAATAAACAAAGAGAAATCCTTGATGCACTTCTGACAACTCTGAGATCTCAGAGAGGAGGGAAAGAAGTTTAGTTTATTAATTAAGTCTTTGGCAAACTCCCAGAGTTTATCTTTGCTGTTTAGGTAATGCTAATGTTTTGCCATTGTGTAGACAGAGGGGCCATTAATAGCCCCTTTATCAAGCAGTGGGCTGAGGGGAGGTGGGACATTGATGGGGTGGGGGATTTCAGGTGGTTTGTCACTCCTCAGGAACAATTACAGCAGTTTGGGTGGCTCATAGCCACAATATCTCTTGCCAGAGGCAAACTAACCTGTCAAAGAAAAAGATATCTGGGTGTCATCATGGTCACCGCCACAAGGTTATGGGCAAACAAAACCATGTTCTCTTGCAGACAAACGCCAAGGTTTGGGTTGGTGGGAGTTTTTTAATCTTGAGGATGTGGCAGAACCTGTATAATTAGCAGCAAGTGCTCTATCCACTAAGCTGTGAACGCTGTACCTCTGCTGCTGCACTGCACAGACCGGGGCTGTGGTTCAGTCCATGGCACGTCCTTGCTGGCATCTGCCTGCCATGCCTGTGCCACCCGGTACCCTCCTACACGGTGCCCAGGCACAGGCCAAGGCGTAGCTCAAGCCAGAAACTACCCTCAAAGGTATTTTGGGCAAGACTACTGCCTTTCAGTTCCTCCTGTGTTTCAGCCCTGTTGCCAGCAGGAGAGGTCGATCGCGGTCACTGAGCTATTCTGTGGATGGCTGAGGAAGAGCATCTTGCTTTTGAGGAGAGGCCGAGCAGGGGGAGGGCCAGGAGCTCTGCTGCAAACCTGGGCAGATCCCTCCTGTTGCAGCTGCTGCCGATTGATGCCAGCTGTGAGCAGCCACACCCAGGGGAAGAGGCTCACTGCTCGGCTTCCCTAAGACCTCCAGGCTTCTTATGGACACCAGGCTTAAGACAAACAATCCTGGTTTTCCCCTCTCCTGCCTCTGAGGTGGATACAGCCCTCCCAGGGGCAACAAGTCCTGTCCCTGGTAGATTGTCTGAAACTAGTGGAACAAGGTAAAGCCTTCAGCTGAAATAAAATTTACATGCTTTCTTTAGAAAGATGCCACAGCAGAGTTTCTTTTCCCTGTTTTTTTCCCCCTTAATAAATCTCATTTTTAAAGGAGGTGAAAATCATTATTTCAGTTGTAGGATCTTTAAAGGATGTGGTTGTGTGACAGAGAGATGAGTCACTGGTGCCCTTGTACGCTTTTGTACCCTAAACACAGAGGAGTAGACCTTGTGGAAAGGCCAATGGCCAAGGTAGTATTGGTCAAATATAGAATATTTCCATATCTACCAGCCACTGACACAACAGGTTCAGTGATATTCACAAGGAAATGCCTAAAAATTGACACTAAACTCCTAAGTGGCACTTACAGTGCTGAGCTGGGGGTTGGTGGGGAGCAGAGGGGGCTTCAGTGGCACTCATAACATTGAGCCTTGAAACAGCTGGTCTAAAATGCTATTTCATGAGTGGACAATGCTCAGAGCTTCTGTTTTCCCTCTGCCTTGGCATCCAGCACCAATGGGGCATTTCTGCCAAACCAGGGTGCTTCACTCCCTGTGCTCTTGTGCCAATCTTGTGCGAGTGTGCGTGGATGCTCTGCACCTCTCTATGCATACATGACAGAGGTGGAAGTGAGATTAAAATACATAAATGTAGCCTGCAAATACTTCTGGTCCAAGGAGGTTTGAGCCTCCTTTCTTCCTAACAGCCATCTGTTCAGCTGAGGCCAGAGTTGAAGTGAAGGTGGAAGAGAAGGATGAAAAGCAGGTAAGCAGCCTCCTCTGCTCTGATTTCAGCTGAGCTGAGAGACTGTGAAGGAGACAATAGCCTCTTATATGCACATCTCAACAAAGAAGAAGTTGGGTACCTTTGTTTCCAAAGGAGAGTAGTTGGCTGAAGTCTCTGTTTGTTTGGATTGCCCTTCTTCAATTCATCTCGATGTGGAGGGTTTTTTTGGGTTTAACCTCATGTTCTTTTTGCCACAGAGATCTTGCATTGAATCTTGGTTTGCTTTAAAGTTAAATCAATTATCTGGCACCCAGAGATGTTTTCTTTCACTCAAGCTGCTGTTTCAAGGTCAGTGTTTGGTATGCAGCTCTCACACTTCAGCATTGTTTCGATGCCTTAAGCGCTAGGCCTGCGGGTGGATCCGTCTAACATGAGACAGACCTCAAAAACAGCGGGGAAAACATCACCTTTTGTTCCACAAGGATCATCTTAAATATGGAGAGGCTTGATTCCCCCTCCCCTACCACATGTTAAGGATCTGAATCATTTTGTCTTGTGTTTGCACACTTTACCTAAGGTGAAGATTGACTGTGTGGAGCCATCTGTTGCAACCTCTATCTCTGGGTCCCTGTTGAGGCACAAAAAACACGCTTGAGACCACAGCTCGTAGCCCACTGCTAGCTGAGCCTAAGCCACCCAATAGATACAGGAAGACACAAATCCGTCATTCACACTGAGAAAGGTCTTGGCCAGGCAGGTCCAGTGCAATGGCACTGTACCTCCTGCTTGGAGAGGTCCATCATCTAATGATTCTGCTGACTGGGTGCTTGGGAGGAAGACTATGCAGGGACAAGGCTGTGGGATTTGGAGGTGTTTGTGGTGTATAGAAAAGCTTGTTGGGACAAGGACAGGATGGTAAAGGAAGATGTGGTTTAGGTTTTTTTTTAAAAAAATCTACATTGCTCACTCCAGATTCTGTTTTGTTAGAAGTGGAAAACACATAAAGTTTAGGACCTCCAAAATCTATACTTGAGTTAATACAGAGGCTGTTATTTAGCATAACAGAGCCCTTATCAGAACTGCTATAATAAAACAGAGTATTTAATTCTTTCTTTCAGTAAAAGTGGAAATGAGACCTTGTGTCCTGTTGTCCAGCTCTCTTGATATATCACAGTGGTTTTAAGCTCTATCCTGTAAATCAGCAATCAAATTCATGCCATCTGCCAAGCAAGAAATGAATATCAAGAATGTTTCTGGGAAAACTACAGCAAGCTGAATGCTTTAGCTACTGTAATTAATATGGCCTGCCTTAAGAGACAAGAAACATCATGTTTTTAGGGACCAGAAGTCTGAAGAAAGAAAAGCCCATTGAAGGAGAACTGTGTAGGGAATAGCAACAGAATAGCAAGTTAAAACCTAGGATGTCCTGCTGTTCATGTCATTAGGTAGTCAATGCACTGGTCAACACAGACACACAGAGGCTACGCTGCTGCTGAATACACATAATCCAAGAGCAAAAAAGGCCTTCCCTAGTGCCAGCACCCTGCATGTGGTTGTGCCTGGCCTGGTTGTTCAGTTCAATAGCCTGCTGCTGAAGTGACAGTAAGTGGATGTGGCTGCATTTTCTATTCATGATTTCTGACAAGCTGAGGGAGAATTTGTGCTCCCTTCCCTACTTATCTGAGCTTCAGACTCAGGGCTGAGAGCTTGATGTACAGTTTCTCTGATGAAAGCATTGTGTCGAAGTGCTACTTAATAAGGTCTGAGATACTGAAACGGGCTATTGCTGTTTTCATTTGCACAGTAGTTATCTAGTCTTTGTAGCTCATAGATCCTCCTCTGTGGCCAGATGTTGCAAGTGCCTCACATACATGGCATTACAGACTTTCCAGCATGCTACAGTGAAATGTCATCATGGTGATCATTCAGTTCCTGGGTCCACAGCAGCTGTTTTGTGGGAGAACATTGAAATTATCCTGCAAAGTTCTGGCAGATGTCTGAATTTATAGCCTAAGCAGAAATTGCCAAAACCATTGGAAGGAGGTAATGCTGTGTATAGTTTTGTAAAGGAAGGTCCCAGCTCTGCAGGTTGAAGCTTCATTACAGCAAGACATGAGATGGTCACAGAAGAGAAGCATGGGTGGGCATAAATAATGCCTGTAGTGCCCGTGCCATGGCTTCCACTTCAGTCCTGTGGGATGCAGGGTTACCCAACTCATGGCTGCATGACCAGACACTGTTCCCTCCTCCCAAGCCAGGCTAAGTTTGCCTGCACAACTTGTTAGGAGACTTCCCTGTAATGTGCCAGCCCCTAAACTATTCCCAGGTAATGTCTGAGGGAAAGCCAAGTCAAACCTGTGCTGGGGAGCACATTAACAAATGAAGAACACCTCAGTTTGGACCACTCCTGTAGATGTAGCCAGCTGCATTCTCCATTAGAAAATATCTCATATGTTTGCTCAGTCTGGCAGCAGTAGGCTGGGAGACACCGGAGGTGTTTGCCTGTGACCTTCAACAGCTTTGTGGGAGCAGTCAATAATTCGAGATAAAAACCCATAATGTGTGTTCATTACACTGAGTGGATGCCTGTCCTGAAGAGGACAGCAATTGAGGGCAAAGACTTCCACTCTTCCCTGTAGTTTCTGCAGCTAATGCTTAGCAGCAGATACAAAGAGCAGCAGTGATCAAGGAGTCTGGGTCACAACCCTCTGACAGAGTTTGCTAAGAAGAGAGTGCAAAGCTTGCTGCAGCTGCCAGGCATCTGACCAGCAGAAAAATTAGTTTGACTAGATCATAGTGGGGCTTTTGCATTTGAGGAGTTCAGATTTCCTTAGAGCAGGTGATAAAGCAGGAAAGTTTAAAAGTGTCTGTGGTCACAGTCCCTCAGCATAGCTGAGAGCATCAGGCACCCTCTCCATTTGCTCCTCTGCTCCCCAGAGACTCACTCTGGCGTGTCTGAGGCCCAGGACCTCCCCTCTGAGAGCCATCACCCCGTCCCACGTCTGGAGAGACTGGAGGTGTGGCAGCATCCTTTGGCAGGCTGTCGATGTTCAGTGTCACAGTGTCTAAACATTGTGATCCACGCCCCTGGCAGTGAACTCGGGAATGTGACTTGCTTTGTCTCCTCTGCCTTTACAAGCATTGTCATCCACTGACTGAAACGGATCTTTAAATAATGACTGTGCTGTGACGCCTTGTGCTTTTTTAGCTATGAAGTGTGAGACTGCGACAGTGTGAAACTCATCCTCTCCAAGAAACTTATAAGTTTTATAAGACTTATAAGTTTTTACTTTCATTTGCTATCACTTGCATTGGCCGTGATTCATTTCTCAATCTAAACAGAGGCAAATGCGCTGAATACCGCATGGTGTAGAAATCAGGGGGTGTTGGGGTGTTCTTCCCTGTCATTCTTTGCAGGGAAAACCATCAGGAGAAGCTCTGTGTTGTGGAGGTTTGTAGCAAGCAGTGAACGAAGGCACAAAGGTGATACGAGACCTGCATAACCTGCGTATGTCAATTTAATTGAGAGACGTAATGGCCATTTTACTCATGGGCAATTTTATATTAAATATGCACAAGTAGCATAAGTGCTACTAATGGAGAAGGCTTTTTGGTGATGGGTTACTGCTTTTTGAAGAAGTGGTACCACACTCAGCTGAGACTAATGTACTTAAGCTAAACTACACCTTTAAAGTGTGCCTAATTGTCAGTTTTTATGCTAGGTACAAACCATAAAAAATTTACAAAGAAAAATGCCTACAAACCTTTGGTACAACTTCATACAAGAGAAAGCAGGGACATGACCCATGGGCTGAGCAGTGGAGAGATGCAAGAGCATCTCAAAACCAGCAGCCAGTACGAGGTTTGGTCAGAGGCAGGAGAGGTAGGTGGGGACTTGGGTAACACATATGTAAGCTACTGGCTCCGATAGGTACCTTTGGAAGTGCAGCTCTGGTAAAGGATTGTTGAAAGATACGTTCTGTGCTATTGCACAGTAAAATAAAACGAAACTGCAGCATGGTCCCACCTGGCCCAGCTGTGCAGTAGCTGTCAGGGACAGGACACACCAGCGTGTGGCTCCCACTCGCCATTGGGGTGAGGAGAAAAGGTTGAGCTGAAGTGATCCCCGGTGAGATTTCGGCACAGGAGGATGGCTGAGTGTGCAGAGCCTCCATGGTGCTGTGCAGAAGCTGCCTCCATGCCCTGAAGCTGGCACTACCTGCAGTGACAGGCTTCCTGCTGTGCTGCTGCCTTGCACCCCGGGAGGTAAAGGCCCCTTCTGAGAGACATGTAGTGATGATGGAGTGTTTTTCCTCTGACCAAGCCCTGAGCATCTGCAGCTGACCCTGGACCCTCCCAGCAGGTTGGTTGGAGGTCCACAGAGCCTTGGGAGCATCCTGGGAATGCCCTGGGCACCGGTCTGGCTGCTGTTGGCGGGACTTGTGCCACTATGAGTCTGAGCAGGAAAAGAGTGAGGGGAATGGGAGGAAAAGACATCTGAACAGGAGCTGAAGGGGCAAAGAGATGACTGGGGGTTTGTAAAGCAATCAAGCACCAACTCGGCTTGCCCTGCTACCAGGTCCATGTCCTAAACCTGACCTGGCCTGACACTGTCTGCAGTGCTCATTGCCTCCACCTGTGTGTCACACAGGTTGTTCCCATTTCTGTGTGTGCCTGCCTGCTTGTCAGGCAGCTCTGTGCTCCTTCACATCCCACCCCAGGCCCCTAGCGAGACACTGAGGGGGCTGTGGCCGCCCCCAGAGGCAGTCAAGGGCAACCGGACCACATCTTTCAAACCTGGATTAAAATTTTCTTCTTCACAAAGAAGGAAAGGCACTTTTTCTGTCTTTTCATCTTATGCTTCTCATTTCAGGGGAACACCCAGTTGCTCAATTCCTCCCTAAAGTGAATCTGTAGGATGTGGAGAATTGCATTCTCCATTTTCAGTAGGGCTCTCAGGGCGATTTGCCTATTTTTTCTTTTTTTTTTCCATTTACATATGATAATCACATTGGGACCTCACAGTTACTGCAGACTTAATGACACTGAGATATGAAATGTTGTCTCTGATGGTTGTCAGGCAGGAAATCCTTAAAAACAGGCCTACTCATTTGAAACTATATCTATGGCTATAAGCTGTGGTAGGCAAACTGTGGAAAATATACACTGTAGAAATGTTTATGAGCAGAGCTGTGGTTTGATCATGCTGCTGCCACTTTTTTAAATTTATATTTCACTACTGCAAAGTCTTACTATAAATTCTGGCTACAGTAATCTGTATTCTTATTAACAGCTTGGTTTAAGAAAAGAGGGATGTGTAGGAGGTAAAGGATTAAAAAACAGTATATGCATGCCTCAGATACCTCTTCTTAGCAAAAGCTTGCTTAAATGCAAAAAATGACAACAAGCCCTTATATCCCCGGCAGGAGGGGGCTGAGTAGAAGCTGGAAAGGGAAAAATCACATGCAGCCAGTGGGTGAAGGGCTGAGACATCAGGTGAAGCTATTTGCAGTGAGCTAGAAAGGATTTAGGAAACAGTCTATGCTTTTGATAAACAGGCACGTCATCACAGAGGAAGATAATATGCCAGAAGAAACTAGCTTACGAGGTATCTCCAAAGGACACTCGTGGGCTGCTTGGGAAGGGGATGCTGCTGCCTGTGGTGAGGGGACTGCAGGTCCCTGCTCCCGATCCCCTGCTTATCCCAGCACCATGCTGCTGCTGGGTCCTGCTGTGCTCTTGGGGTCTCACCCACAGGTTTTCACCCAACAAAATGGACTTGTGGGCCTTCCGAATTCCCACTCCCTCCTGAGCGAGGCTTGTGCCTGCACCCTGTTGATGTGCAGCCAGCTTAATGCTGAGGGGCCAAACCCTAAAACATTCTCTCATTTAATGTGACTGAGGCGAACTTTAAAGTATCATGGTGTACTTTTTATACCATGACTTTTCCTCCCAAGTTCTTCTAGCACTTCACCTGACAGAGATTTTTTTAAAAATTATTATTTCCAAAGTGAGCCAAACATAAGTGACCCCTCACCAACTTTTAATTTGAGCTCAAATGTAGATCTCCTTGTATTTGGGGGAATACCAGGCACTCTCATCTGAGCAAATATTACCAAGAGAGCCCTGATGGAAATAAAGTGCACAAAATGTAACCTGATGTTTCCAAAGGCAAAATTTTTTTAACCTCAAATGCCAGAAACACTGCTATAGCTATGTCTACACGTGGAGGCTGGGATCTGGCCCAGCAGAGCTCTCAGTCTGTAATTGCTGTACCCAAATTAACAGATAGCCAGACCTCATGTCTCAGCTGGGAAGCAGCTACTAATGGCAAAGAGGCACTAAAGCACTTAAACCGTCTCTGAGACGTGCCTAATTGTGCAAAGTCTCCTCTCCTGGCCACCCTCACAGAGTTTAAATGAACACTTTTTTATTGTTGCTGTGCTGAAACAGAAGATGAGTATTTACACTGACAGGAGGAAGGAGGAACTTCACACCGCAACAGGGACAGCTTCTCAAGCCCCTCAGCTTTCTGTGGTAGCCGTCCAGCCATTGATTCCAGGCTTTCTCCTTGCAATATCCGAGATGTTAGCATAAATCACCCTTAACATCTGACTTTGCAGTGCAATGGGCCAAAAGCAGTCACAGCCAGACACAGACAAGAGACAGTTTAAGAGGCATTTCCTCACCTCCTCTTATTAAAGGTGGGAGTCAATCTGCCTAAACTGAGATAGAGGCTGACAGCCTTGCAATTGCAGATTAAAATTGGACAGCAGAAGCTTCTTCCCACCTCCCCCTGGCCTTTCACCTTGTCCCAGGTGGCTGCTGCTGCGGCAAAGATGTCCAAGACACTCACAAATCGGTGGGGTTGCCTGCAGTCTGGTGCACCAGGCTGAAGGAGAACCCCAACAAAAAGAATAGATGCCAAAGGGAGCCAGTGCTTAGATCAGGTGTTGTGCCCTTCACTGGGGTCCAGCAGCCCCTCCTATCAGGACCTTCTCCAATTCAGTGGGGATCTGATGCCAAATGCATGCCCCAGCAGCCACCTTTACCAGAGGAGGAAGCTGCTTTAGGCTTTCAGGTTGAGCAGTGTCCACTTCAAAAGGATGTGTAGAGAGTGTCCTCCTCCCCAGAACACCCTGGCACCAAGGGGACAGGTCACCTCCTGGCCACTAGCATTTTTAAAACTGAGAGAGCCCAGATTCCCCTCACCTCTTCTTGGGAATGTCATAACTACCTAACTGTCCATCCTATCTGTCATCCAAAAAAGGCAGCTCTGCCGCATTAGGTGCCTCTGCTTAAAAATGCATGGACTAACCAAACAGTAAGAGGAGAGAGGTGCCTGGTATTTCCTCTTGCTGGATCAGCCTCTGGATGTCGTTACAGCAGCCCAACCCTTCCTATACTGGAAAAAAAGGAGGAAAAGCAGCATCACATATTACCCTCCAGGCCTGTGTGCAAGGTGTGCTATCTCCAACTTGGGTTACATTCCCAGTAGCCACCCAACCTCTCCCCCTCAGTTTTGCCATTGCTCCATGTCATTGCTTTTGATGTGCGGATGGAAGGCAGGTTTTTCTTGTCAAGTATACTCTGAACTCAGATAATATGAGGATTTCAAGCCACGTGTTGAGGGTTGGCACAGCCTGCAAATGGAGTGTTGATCATATAGACGGCAGTGAGATTAAGGAAAAGCAAGAGTTTGGGCTCAGTGGTGTGCCATATAGACATGTGGTATATGATCATATGAAAGTGGTAACTTCATAGCACTGTCCTGATAGCACAGAAGAACAGTAGCTTTGTGCCAAAAGTAAAAACTTCTGTTTAAGTGAAAGCTTTATCTTTTGATATTTTTCCAGTTCTTTGTAAAATTACATTGTTCTTCAGTATTCGTCTTCTGACAAAACACATACCAAGATCTTATGCTAAGACTGATCACTAAGAATTATTATTTCAGTCCCAGAAAGAGGTTTTGAAGTCCCCATCATCCCCCAGGAACTGAGAAATTCATGTCTCCTCAGCAGGCAGGTCCTTACTGCAGTGTTTGATGGGAAGCAGCTGCCTTGTTGCTTCTACTTCAAGTTTTCCCAATATGTTGTAAACCTGAGCAATCTAGTTCTTGCTGTGCTTTTCAGGAAGACTCTCTGGCAAGAACACTCATGAGGAGGGAAAAAGGTAATTTGGGTTAAAAGACTTAAATCATCTGTGAGCCAATCTGCTGACATGAGTGGGAGTGGAGTGAGTTCAGCACTTGAGAAAGCAACCACCACCTCACAGGCTCAGAAAGAACAGTTCCTCTGCAAAACAGTGAGTAATAATTCTGGTTATGTCACTGTCTCTCCTTGGGGAAAACTAAATATATCCTGATACCATTGCTCCTAAGTTTGCTTTTTGATTGCTCTTCTTCAATTTATGCTCAATTAAGCACCGATGCCTTCTCCAGAATTAGCCATGGAAATCTAAGAGACCAGTCACTCCAATAAAGCAAGCAGCTTTATTGGGTCCTGCTTACTGATGCTCCTAAGCCCTCTTAGTGCCCTGCTACTTTTGTCCACGCACTTCTGCTGGAGCTGGACAGAGACAAAAAAGAGAGAAACCTTTCAGAATCTGCATATTCACAGGGCACATCAGTCTGCTTTTGTTGGTGCTCTCAGATAGCATCTGTCTCCTGAGACATGATTCATGGGTAGCTGTTTGCTTAGCAAGTTATCTCTTTGCTGGCTAAGTAGGCTTATGAACAAACAGGTGTTGGAATGAGCCGAGGTTTGCCAAAGTTTGCTTGCTTGGGGCACGGCATTATCTGTTGGAAGCTGACTGTGCACTCGCCTTGCTCCAGCACAAAGGAAGATGTGTTCACCCCTGCACCTTTTTGTGTCTTTAGTTTGGGGAGAGGGATCTTGGGAAGAAGCAATGATGTACCTGAGTGACCACTGGATGTCATAGTACCCCACACTGCTTCCACAGCCTCCTCTGTCAAGTAAAAAGAGCAAACATGATTAAGAACAAGCATCTTGCTGCTGGAGCTTCTGTGTTAAAAGCTGCAAGGGTAAGCTCAGCACTTCAGGTCCTAAAATAGGATGGAGATGAGTACGAGAAGTATGACTAGAGTTCTGGGAAAAAACTCTGTCACTTGGGCATTGTTGTGATGGATGTGGAGGACAGGGTGGCCTCTGCTTGCTCCAACACCTCAAATACTGCTTTAGCATTGAAAATAGGATCAGACCTCACATATGCCAACTGGAGAGACTCAAGAGGACTGCCAAGCAGTGAAGGACAGTCACCATCCTGGCAGGAGTATGGGGAAGTGTTTGCATATGCTGGGAAAGAAATGGGTTTGTTCCTGATGGAGATGTGCCTGGTGTGCACCTTCCGAAGGACTCTGTGGCGTGGTTTCCATCTCCTGCTGTTCATGCTTAGGCAGCACTGGCCTTGTCCATACCCAGTGTTTTCCACCCCCCCCGTGTCTCACACACACAGAGTCCCAGCATCATCTTGCATGTGGACCCGCAGTGTGTGTCTCACAGGGCAAACCTCAACCGTTCGGATTCCGAGCAGGGATTTCTTCCACAGCGGAACACCAACAAGGCCCTAAGTGAGGGCAGAAAACCAACAAGAGGTGAGAATGTTGGGAAGATGGAGGAACAGGCTGCTGCTATGGGGACACAAGATGCCTGCTGAGACAAGGGAAGACGGGTCTGACCCCATCTGTGCTTGTGTTTCCCACCATAGCTGTGGCACCAGCGTACATGGTTGTCCAGGCAGCTCCTTAGATTTACCACCATATTATTTATTCTTGTAAGCAATTTCCTCACTCTGCTGGGGAGCAGAGCTCAGTGCACACTGGAGCAAGTGCAGCTTGGTTGGTAGGAGCCCAGTGCACTGATGAGGACACAGTGCAAAAAACAGACCCAACTTTTGTTGTTGATTTTGGTCCTTCAGAAATTTTAAAGGCAAGCAGGGGCTGTGTGTTGCACACCATAAAATTGTATCAAAAGATTGCTGCATCAAGCCTGTAACTTCTTGTTAAGGTATGACGTGGCCTTTAAAAAGGCATCCAGCCTTGATTTAAACACTTTGCATACTGGGGCATCGAGCGTGTCTGTGCACCTCATTGTGAATCCCAATTAATATCGTTTCTGCTCCTTGCCCAGAGGCTGTGCTTGATATGCATTTGTTCTTTGGATTAAAGAATTTTCTATTGGCGCTGATTTCATCATGAAGATACACCTAACATCAGACTAGCTCAACACAGCCCCTTCTTTGTTAAGCCGAGCAGGTTGAACCTCAGGAGTTTCTCAGTACATTTGCTCCTGTAACTGTGGTTTGAATCCTGCGTTTAGCATCCATTTAAAGTGTGGGCATCCACAGTGGATACCAGTGGCTGGTACCAATCCCAGCAATGCTGCTTGCAGTATTGATACTCCCTTCTTGTGTACAGCAGAAAGCCCATTCTTTGCCTGGGGATTGCATGAGCTCGCTCACATCCCTCTCTGCAGGCAGACAGGCCAATTTCATGGCTCTTCATTGCTTTTGGAAGTTGGTGGGGGGAAACTTTAGCCCGTTCTCTGCTCCTGTGTTTGTCTGGTCCTCTCCCTCTGCACTCTATCAGCTTGTACAGGTTTGGCTTTTGTTTGAACTCCTGTCTGAGCTGCTTCAATTGACTCCAACAGCAGGAAACTACACAAACTGAGGTTCTTTCTGAGGTAGTTTTCTGCAATTATGTGAGGGAAAATGGCCCACAGGGGATCTGTCACTCACTGGCACACGGTGAGCAGCAGGAACAAAGGGCTGGGAGCAGGGAGAGGGCAGAGGGGAGGCAGAAGTGGATGTGTGCCCTACTGGTGCCTATGCACTGGCCAAGGTTGTCCTTGTGAGGGATGGCTAGGTCTTAAATGATCCTGTTTTACTGCCATGACCTGGTCCTGAAGGTAGGTCTTTCCTAATGATCCTTGTGAAACAGCTGCGTGAGCACTTCTAGAAAAGAGAAGGGCCTGATCTTTGGGTTAAAAGCCATTTTAAATGGGTTGTCCATCCTTATTTTGTAAATGTATGGTCCCCTGTGGTGACTATGGGGTGAACAGTTCCATTACCATATGCAGATGACAAAAAGTAGTGACAGCACATCCCACTTACAAACCACTGTCTGTAGGTATTTCTGCAAAGACATTTGCAAAAATGAGCCAGTCCCCATTTATAGACACATGAAGTTAAAGCTACTTTTTTAGTGGCTCAGCCACTGAGAACAGGGTTCAGTTGACACTGTGGAAGAACCTGTCTTTCACCAGCTGGTTATTCAACCATAAGCTGCAGAAACCTGCAGTGAGATGTTTTTAATCAACCAGGATTTTGTGTTGAGCCAGGTAAAATCTTGGGCAACTGCAACAAAACCAGCTCCTTTCCTAGCTTATAAATGCTGAGAAACTTGTCAGGTACCCTCTTGTGAGAGAGGATAATGTGGTGGAAGCTTTGTCATCATCAGCTATTCAGAAAGCATTGCACCTGGATCCTGTCTCTAAGCCCTCAGCGCCTTAGATAAGACAGTGATATAAAAGATGAGTGTATGTTTTTGTGTGCGTAAAAGCCTGGTGTTCAGGGCATTAAATCTGCCTCCTTGTGAGGAATTTCTGGAGAACTGTATGTCAGCTTATTATTCTTCGCTTCAGCACTGGATACTTGGTGGCTGACTACTTCCACCTATTTGTTCCAGAATTATGGCAGTTTTATTTAGGTGATAATAGGAGCACTGTGCTGTTTTATGAGAATGTAATCCAATTCTCAAGTGGATGAACACTCTTCAAGGCCACGTAGTTTATCCTGATGATTCAAGGAACTGAATTACTGACCAAAAAAGTAGTGGTGTTCCTTCTCATGTTGTTATGCTCCAATTCTCCACAGGCTAAATAAATGTTCAAAATATCTGTGACGTGAGAAGAAAGATCATAAGGAGCTGATGGGAATGACAATGAGGAGCAGAATGGCAGAAGGAGCTGGATAGGGAGATATTTTATTATTTCCTTACTAATTATGGGAGTAATTTCTTGATGATGTTCCTCATCTTTCAGACAGGGAATGTACCTTCACCTGAAATCCTCTGGCTCTGGGTTAGTCACAAATGATATAACTTCCACAGGCCCAAGGAGCTGAGGGGTAAAGGCTATTCACAGGGGCCAGAGTCCAGTCTGTAGCTGAATACCACAGGATTAAAATGCTCTAGCTCTTGCCCTGTGCAGGTTCAGGCTGCTTACACATGGAGCCAGCACGAGCTGGCTCTGCTTTTCTCCCTCTGCTCTGCTTTGTTGTACTACTTGCTTTTGAAAGGGATTTAAACTGACTTATACAATTTAAATAATAGGGTTTTGATATAAATGTGCAGGTGTATGATATGCGTTATGTAGAAAATAAACACCTACCTGGTGGCTGCTTGCAGCCCTCAATAAGGCTGAGGTGCACAGGATGCAGCTCGGGACTGGGTCCATGGTCTTTAATTAGACACTCTCCTAGTCTGTTAATGTGTGCTACAGACTGCAAGAAATACACTGCTGAGAACTATTATGCTCCCACTCTTGCTCTGAGGCTTTGTGCATCTCTGCTGGCACTGTTTGTGCTCCGACAGGAGCTAGTTGGGATTAGGTCTATAAATGGCAGCTTACCTTAAGCATTGCAGAGATGGCATTTTTATCTCAGGGGCAGCTGATTTCACAACATTGGTGGAGGATGTTTTCTGCTTTTCTGCAAGCCACTGGTGTAGGGTCTCGCTCTGGCACTGTCACCTCTGCACAGACCCGAGTGAAGATACTCCCTCTAGGCTTAGTGGGAACTCCTGGGAACCAGAGGTTTGCTGGTTGCTTCTCAGCCCCATCTTCTGGAGTCAGGTGAATTTGGAGCTGTTTGGAGGGTTGCCCTCCAGCCACTATAGAGACACCACTCATGTTTCAGCCTAAAGATTCAGGTCAGGAGGGAGAAAATCTGTAATGCTCATCAGAGGTGCCCAACACCTCGAAAAGAGCCTGCAGTGAACTATTTTGGGAGTTTGCAGAGCACTGAAATGCTAATTAAAATTACAATTAATTTAAAAATACCAGATAAATATTACCACTTCCAGTACACTTAGATATTTATTCCTCGTTTGAGCATGCGGTCTTAATTCTGGTGTACTTTTTCCTTTGGACTACTTAAAAGTTGAGGCTTACTAAGTCCAAACATCTCTTAGGTCCTTTTGAGGCTGATAAAAAGGAAGCATTCAATAAATGTAGTGCATTTAGTCATTATTTAATAGCGTATATCAAAGTTATCAGTCTGATAAACATCACTGGCTGTGGTACTCCAGTGTTGTGCTGGAGGCAGGCTGCTTGCCCAGGCACTGGATCTGCTGTTGACTTTATCTTCTGCTGGTGGCTCATTAGTACCTTTCAGACCAGCAGTAGTCTCACAAATGCTTGGCTAGGAATGCTTTAGAGGATTATTTTTTAAAAAATAAAATTAAGTAATTAGTCCAGGAGCTAATTAAACTTAGCATTTGGTTTTCTAGGGTAGCACATGAATCACAAATTTGAAGACAGGGTTAATTTATCTCTTGGTGACAAATCTATGTAACTGACGTGCCATTTTGGGGACAGACGCAGGTACTTATTCAAATAAGTCATGGATAGAAGATATGTGCATTAATTATCCTATGACAGCTGCAGCCAGATTTCACAAAACATTTATCTACCTAGAATAAGTTAAATAAACTCTCTTGCTCTGAGGGATGCTTCTGGCATGGTACTTTCCCCACATCTGAGCACATCTTCTGATAACCAGTGCCATTCGTGACTGCAAAGCACGTGGAGGAACAAGTCCTGGTGAAGCTATTTAAATGGATGAGCAAGGATGCCGGCATTAACTGGGAACTGCCCTGTGTTGGTATTCATGACGACTCTCCTTCTTTTTCCACTGACCTTGTCAACAAGTCAGTGTTATACTCAAATACTGTCTCACTGGTGAGGCAAGAGCTGGCAGTGGTGGTCCCAGTCAGCTCCAGTGTCATTAGTCTGTGTCAGAAAACCCTCTGCCAGACACGTGAGGGTGACAGTAGTGTGGTAATATTTACAGACATGCATACTTTGTGACAAATGACCAGTGCCTTGGAAATGAAAACTGAATAATAAACAAATCTTCATATTAAAAGAACAATAAAAGGGATCACATGGATATACAAGCAAGATGAAAGTAAATCTGAAAATAAAGGGCTCCAGGGAAAAAGAAGAGATTCCCAGCACATGAATTTTGTGGGGAAGTGAAAGATAATGAAGCTTGTTGGGAGATGACCGGTGGCTGTCGCAGCACCTAGCCATGGCAGGATGGCAGTTCAGACGCTGTCCCCCTGCATGGACTGTGAGACAGGGCTGTTTGCAAGAGATACGCAGGCTGAAATGTCCTTGGCCTCACCAAAGTGAGATCAAGGTCTGGGCTTTTCAATATGTTTTGAGGGTGATGTATGTATACAGGTCACCTGTACGTATAGTACATTGGAAGAGGTTGCCCAGAGAAGCTGTCGATGCACCATCTCTGGAGGTGTTCAGAGCCAGACTGTATGGGCCTTTGAGCAACCTGGTCTAGTGGAAAGGGATGCTCTTCGCAAGTCCCTTCTAACCCAATCATTCTATGACTCCCTGGTGTTGTCCGTGCACAGATATGTAAATGGACATCTAGGTGCCTGGATAAGAGACTCCATAGGTGCTTCCTGCCAGCTGGCTTAGGAGGAAACAAGTCCTTTTGGGCATGCCTTCCTCCTTCCACTAACTGGAGGTAGGTCCAAGTGGATGAGATCAGACTGTGGGTCAGAGCTGTGGATAGACAAGGAGAGGGTCCTTCCTCCCTCAGCTATCAAGGGTACCTGCCTTTCTCCTCTTGCTGATGGATGGATGTAATGTTTGGCCACTGATTTTCCATCCTCTGAGCTGTAGGCACATTTTAAGTCCTATCCTCAGCAGATAGATTTCCTTGTGTCATTGCAAGGAATTCCACGATCTGCTGAGCAGGATTACAGAGGGCTCTGTCCAGCCTGTGATCTCGCAAGAGTACACAGCATGGAAGAAAAACACAATTCTCTTAAGGAAAAAACACTCTAAACAAGTTGGGAAAAATGAGCAGAATAACCTGTATTTATGAGCCCTTATGGGTGTCTGAATAAACTTAGATTATGAGAAGCTAGGGCATCCTATTTAAACATGGATCCTGTGAGCAGATAAGGGACTCTCTAATCTCCTCCTAATTTGTTGTTGTGGTTGGTAGGTATGTCTTTGTAAATTTTAAAGGACTAAGATAATATTGAATGGGCAGTATAAAAACAGCTGGATCAACAAGACAGTGAAATCTTCAGGACACGAGGAATAAGCCACACACATTCCTCTATAGCTCTCTCCTCCCCGTTCATCTCACAATGTTTGGTTAAGCTCTTTTGTAAACAATTAATATTGTGTACATTGAGGGTATTTTTATGCATCCTTTGATGTGGGCATTGCTTGAGTACAGCTGAGACAAATTTTCAGCTGTTTCAGTTTTTAACTGTACATGTAGCTTAGAGATTACTAAGTATTAGGAATGAGCATTAATGCTTGTCAGAGCAGGAGCAGGTTCCACAGGTGGTAAAGATATCTCTCCAGCAGCTGTCACCCTGCAGGCTGCCACTCACTTTAATCTTCCTGTCACCCATATTTCTCAGGCACTTGGCAGCCCCTCAATTTCAGTACCAAAAATTATGTGCTTCAGAACTTTCATGACGAAATTTAATAGTTTGGTTATATTACAGGGAGGAATCTACCGTAAATTGTGTTTCTGAATTGCCTTAATTTTTTTTTAATAACCCATTTAGTGTGTCAGTCACAGCATGTCCCATCTTAGAGCTATGGCAAATTAAAGGTGTCTAATGAGAAATCCTTTTCGGACAAGCTACGCTAAGGGCCATTAAGAAAAGTTCTCCAGCGAATTCAAAAAGTTTGGAGTGGTACAGAGCAGTGACACTTCAAATGTGCACAAACAGGACTTGGGCATAACAACCCTCTGAACAGCTTCACTCTGTGTGTGTGTGTGTACCTGCCCCTGTGTTGACACACGGGAGTCTTTCTCTTCTTTGCTTGTGATGTCCCCTTGTCTGGTTTTTTTATTTATTTTTTAATAACTCTTCATACTTTTTTCAAATCCTGTAAGCTCTTTTTTTTTTTCTCCAGCTTTTTTTTCCCCTTATAACTCAGCAGGCTCTTTCTTTTTGGCTGTAGAAAGGGCTCCATTCATCCTTCCCAATTCTGTCCTTGCTCTCCCTCGGTGTCCAAAGCCAAATCCTACCACAGTCCCCTGCCTTGGCCTGACCTTACTTCCCCATGCAGCAGAGTCCTATTAGCACCTGGCTTGCACAAGAAAATCAACCCTTTAAATTGTATGAATTCCCTGTGGATGTGTGCAGGGGGTAGTGGGATGCTCCCTGAGGGCTGGGAATGAGGGCAGAGCCTGAGGTACCCCAACTCTCATGTACAACATACGTGAGTCGAGTCTTGTCCTTAAAGGTTTTTACATTTATTTTTATTTCTTCATGGTTCTATGTGTTACATTATATATTCTCTTAATGTATAGAATGCATGCAGAGAACAAATATAGTATGTTCTATATTCTTTTCTGTGTAACTATAGCCTCTCACTTTGCAAGACACTTGAATATAATCCAGACTTCTTAAACTAGGTTACCTAAACATGATGATCCAGACAGCATTTTAAAAATTCTCTGTAGTGCTCTGCACATATCCTTCTAAAAATTGTCACAATATCAAAACCTACACCTTTTCTTTTTGTCAACTTTTCGTAAGAAATGACAATCAACCTACAGATGAGACACAGTGGACCATGATCATTGTGCCAAAGCCTCGGCATTGAAATCAGAAGGATGGACACAATTGACCCCCTGTGCAGGCACTTCTAAGGCACAGTTCATATGACTCACCTGGTGGGGGATAATTGGTCCCTCCAAGCTCCCATTTCTGCCAGCTGACTATAAAAACACCCCAGACAGCTATCTCAGAGCTAGACCTTTATGTTATCTGGAGCTGGTTGAGGACATTTTAACCAGAATGACTACTGAGAAAAAAAAAATAAAATAAAAAGGGATAACAGACAGACAATTTTTTTTTTCCCAGAGGAGAAAAAAACAGGTCCTTCATAGTACATAGGGCAAAAATAGTCACCTTAAGAGGGCAATGCAGCTCAATGTAACATAAATTATATATTTTAGCCCAGTCAGATGAGAATATTCTTTGTGTTCTACGTATATGAATAAGCCTAAACTGCTGGGATAGTGAGATACACTCAATTTTGCAGTGGAGAAATAATAATAATCAATTTCAATAATCTTGAACTACCAATATATTAAGAGCAAAATTTACATCAAAATTTACGCAAGAAAACACCCTAGACTTGAATAGCATGCCCTTGAACACACATCCAAATCCATTTTAGTACACAACATTATAATTTATCATGCAGTAAAATACAGCTAGTTTCCACAGGGAAAAAAAACCTAAATACCTTTAGGTGCCATTGATATTAAGTATAAATAAAAAGCATACTTAGAGAATGGTCTTCAAATCATCAGTAAAATCTTACTAACTTGTATACAGTGGAAAATTATACCTGAAAAACATAAAACTTTTAAAAAATGCTTCAGAAGATTTTGTGCATTGCTGCAATTACTTTTGTAGCAGTTGTTTTTTGTCCTGAAAAGGGATTTCTGTTCAGCTGACTTCTGTCCTCAGTGTCACACTACTTTTATTCTACAAGGGAGAAAAGGGACAAATAAAATGTATATTCATATCAGAGGAAGACAACAGGTACAACATAGTGCTGTTACTTTAAAGGAATTGTATTTTTGCATTAGGCACTGCTTCCCCATGCATTTGTATCTGCATATGTGTGTTTATGTGTCTCTATACACACAAATAATAAGTAGCTACATAGTTTACATTTTTATGGCTGAAGCCCTTGATTGAATTTTCATAATGCCAGGAGGGCCCATTCGGGATTCAGGTCCTGCTGTGCAAATACTCAGGAAGACATCTGCCCCAGAGAGCTTGTAACTCTAAGAGGATAAAATGTGGCAGGGGAAATAATTAGGGGGAGAATCAGTGTCTGTCTCTGGTTACTTGGGAGGGTCATTCAGGTCCAGGATCAGAACAAGTCTTTGTGCTTGTCTGGCACAGATTCGTTGGTGAATCAGCAGCACCAACCTGGCTTTTTATCCTGAGCTCACATCCAAATTACCCCTCCCTCTTGTGCTCAAACCACAGCATCAGGATGTCCCCAGCGCCAGCTGAGCTGTGCAGCAACATCACCCCCTCCCAGAGAAGACCTCCAATGGCATAAATCAGCCCTGGTTTTCCACATGCATATTTCAATTCATGTAAGGAAAATATTTTGCTGTTGTTGGACTTATTTTTGAGGTAGGAGTGAGAAAGAAAACATTTCCCTGCTACAGGCTTGTTTCTCCATCACACATTAAAGGAAGGGCAGGTAAGAGGAAACTCTCAAACCCCTACCTCTTTCCCCAAGGGGACATTACCAGGAATCCCCAAGGAGTGGTGAGTTCTGTCATGTCTCTACATGCCACCCTTCCTAGCTCTACTTGTCCGCCTTCCACAGTGCTCCCCCAAAACACCAGCACCTCTGTATCTAAAGTCCAGGCGCCAATCTCCAACGTGCGGTCATAGCTGGGCAGGGAAGGAGGGATGTTGTCTTTGGAACGGAATTGAGGCAACATAAAAAGCAAGTCATGGGAACATCTTTGGACCTCCACTCTTCTCTGGGGCCAAGGTTACAGAGCCATCCTGAAAATCAGACCCCTGCATTTGCTCAGGACAAGGAGTTTTGGTTTGCACTGGTGATTCTTGCAGAAGTTTTGTTCCTCTGTGTTTGCATCGGTTAGCTTGGGGACGAGCCAGAGCATCACTGCTGATGCACTCAGTTCAGCCCCCCCCGTGGGTAGTGGAGGAGAAACACGATGATACAAATGCAACCATTTGGCCTGTTGCTCCCATGTTTCTATATCTCTGGTGAGAAATTGCCCAACTGATCAGAACAGTGAGCAAAACAGACTGCTTTCTGAAGGCCTGCTCAAGTCACTTCTGAAGATCAGTAAGAACAAAGTCCTCTGTTGTGGTTGTGATATGCAGCAACGAGAATAAATGCTGCAAACTGGTGTGATTGTCCACTGCACCTCCCCTGGCAGAATTATGTAAAATCCAGAAATCCCTAACACACTCATTTTCTGCTACTATATGAAACTGTGACTTATTTACAGTCTCAAGAAGTGGGCCCATGGGAAGCTCAAGAGTTTCAACAGGGCCAAGTGTAAGATGCTGCACCTGGTTCGAGGCAACCTCCAGTATCAGCACAGGCTGGGGGGTACTGGTTGTTGAGAGGCTTGACATGACCTGGCAATGTGAGCTAGCAGTCCAGAAACCCAAATATATCCTGGGCTGCACCAAAAAACTGTGGCTAGCAGGACGAGGGAGGTGATTCTCCCCCTCTACTCCACTCTCAGGAGACCCTGCCTGGAGTGTTGCATCCACCTCTGGGGCTCCCAGGAAAAGAAGGCTGTGGACCTGGTCTAGTGGAAGGTATCCCTGCTCATGGCAGGTTGGACTAGATGGCCTCTAAAGGTCCCTTTCAATACAAACTATTCTAATAATTTATTTTGGTGTTGTCACCATCCCTGTCATCCTGGCCCAACACATCACAGGAATTTGGGAAGGCTTTAGACAAGAGATTCACAATTTCAACATAATTTGTGGCTAATGCCTGGATGCCTGTGCCAATGCCTGTGGCCAATTTGTGCTAATGCCTGTGGCTAATGTTCTCAGCCTAGTGCATGTGTTTTCTTTAGTTCAATCATCCCTGCCTCTGTCCCTCAGGGTTTGCATATGCAAACCCATGAGCAGCCACCGAGGTTGATGTTTGGGTAGGTGGTTTTTTAGAGTGGAAATCTGCTGATGGATCTGTGGGGAAATTCTAGGTGGTTATTTGCATTGGGTTTGTACATACAGAAGAAGAAAGGTTACTGGCAGTCATAGTTTTTCAATACAGTGCTTATATAATGGTATGTTTAATTGAGGTTCAGGTTTAGTCCTTGGGAGTGGACACAGCTGATAAATTGGCATAAGCTTCTCGTCTTCCACCTCTGATGCAGGACCAAAGAGCATTTTGTATGTCCTTCCTTGTGTGGTTACACTTCTAAATCAAATGTAACCATATAACTTGGTTTTGTGGGTTGGTCTACAACGTCTTTGTGTGCAGGGCCTTCCCTCCCCACAGCTGTGCTGGGCAGGTGGACCCATATGTCCTGCCTTTGTGGGGTCTGCAGAGGTATCCCAGAGCACAAGCTGCCAGAAAAAAATGAAAACAATACTAAAGAAGCAAAAGGAAAGTGTGTGTGTGTGTGTGTGTGTGTGTGTGTGCATCCCATTCATTCAGAGAAGATGAGAGTGTCATCAAAGTTCATATGGCTTTTCCTCCCCTCCCCATTTCATTGTCCCTTCTGCCCTCCACGCATGACACACATACATGTCTGTTGGAAAGTACAGGGAATTTCATTAGGTTGGCTTGGACTATCTGCTGGGCTTTTTAAGCATTCTTAAACGGACAATTCTGTCTCCTTTGAGGTAGGGATCAAATGAAGTTTGGCAAAACTAGCCTTGTCCACTTCTACAATGGCACTGGCACTGTTGTGAGGTCCCCAGAGTCCCTGACTGCTACTAGGGTATGCCAAAAATCTGAGTATCAAGGCATGACAACAATCTTCCACCATCATTCTGAAGGCAGCATCTGGGTTTCTCTTTGAAAGGGTTTCTCCCTTGTTAGTGTAAAAAGGTTCACAAAGTTATGGATGCCCCATCCCTGGAAAATGTTCTAGGTATCTTCCATTAAAAAAAAGAGTACATAGCCTGGACATATGAACAAATGAGTGTGCTGAGTACTTTATCCAAAAAAACATCAAGTAGAGCTGAAGGAGGACTAATATAGAGCTTCATTTAAAGTTGAAAGCAAAACATACCAACATATTGTTGCAAAACCAGAGGCAGTTTCTTTTCTATCTCGAACACCAGATGAACCAGACTCCATGCTGTAGATATTAAGGTAGGACTCAACTGGAGTTAAAAAATCTTAGGTGTTGATACGCAGTAGAGACTTAAAAGATAATGTATAAGCCTGATTTTACTTTAAAAAACTTGAGGTTTTTTGATAGAATAACTTAAAATGAAAAAACAGCTAAAATGCCATGTTCATCATTGCATTCTGATGGTGGACCTGCTGCATCTGGTGTCTCAGAAGCAAGTGGTTGAGAGCAGCACTGCAAGTGTAGTGGAGAAGGAGGAACTGCCCCTTGAAGACTGTCAAAACCAATGCAGCATGTGTTGTGGGAGGCATTTTCTTTACATCTTGTGGATGGTTGTATCATGCAACATCTCTCCAGGCTAGCATTAGGTTATCTTCCTTCTTCACCATAAGACCTCATCCACAATTTGAGGCTGGGTAGTGGCCTCAGGGGAAATCATGCTGTGCTGTGCAGAAGTTTCTGGAGTTACCTTGATGAGTAGCTAAGGGTGGATTAAAATACAATGGCCTATTTGGGGAACAAAATGCCTTCCTCCTCTGATTTCTGACAAAATATTTTATTTATAGGCCATCTGCTGCCCTAGCCCAGAGAAATGCTGTTGTTCCTTTCCCCATCTTGCTCCTTCCTATGTCAGGGATGGTTTCTCATCTCCTTTCACTCCCTCAACAAGCCTTCTGCTTTCTGTTTTCTGTTGTTTTTCCCAAGCTGGCTGTGAGATAGGCAGGAAATGGGCTCCCTGTGCCACAGGGGAGTCACAGGCTGTCCGCCAGTCACTCAGGCATGTGCTTAATGAGGATGGTGCTCTAGTGGTCTTGGTCTGGCAGTCACTTGAAGACCAGCCCATGCATAGAGGGGTTGGATAAGGAGAAGTGTCGCATGAGAGCTTTGAGGCAGCACGTGTTCCCATTGATTAATGGACATTTTGGGGTAGAGAGCAAAAGCAATGAAACATGAAATAAGGCTGTTATAAAAATGTATTGGAGGATTCGCTCTGTGATCATACTTTTGGGCTCTGAATATTATGTTGCTAATATTTTTGTATTGCTGTTGGCCGGGGTACCTCAGCTGGTACTGGGACCTCTCTAGATATATCTTCAAGTCTTGGACTCACACTTTTCTACAAGTCTATTTTTTCCCACATGAGACAGCCCATATTGCCTGTCATATATGTTATTACCCAAAGCTGTTCCTTGCTTGGTATGACCAGGAAGAGCTTCAGTGAATAATGCAGTGGGCAAAAATTATTTTGATTTCCTATGAACTGTGGAAAAGGACTTGGTGGTACTGGTGAATGAAAAACAAGCCAGCACTGTATGCTCACAGCCAACCGTATCCTGGGCTGCATCAAAAGAAGTGTGGCCAGCAGGGGATTCTGCCTCTCTGCTCCACTCTCATGAGACCCCACCTGGAGTGCTGTGTCCAGGTCTGGGGCCCCAACATTGGAGAGGGTACAGAGGTAGGCCACAACGATGATCACAGGGCTGGAACACCTCTCCTATGAGGAAAGGCTGACAAAGTTGGGCTTGTTCAGCCTGTAGTAGAAAAAGCTCCAAGAAGACCTGATTTCAGCCTTTCAATGCTTAAAGGGGGCTTATAAGAAAAATAGGGAGATTATTTTTCAATGGGGCCTTTACTGATAGGAAAAGGAGCAATGGTTTAAAACTATAATAGGGCAGTTTCAGACTAAATATAAGGAAGAAATTTTTTACAATGAGGGTGGTACAACACTGTCACAGGTTGCCCAGAGAGGTGGTGGATGTCCCATCCTTGAAAACATTCAAGACCAGGCTGGACACGGCTCTGAGAAACCTGGTCTAGTTGAAGATGACCCTGCTCTTTGCAGGGGGACTGGACTCTATGGCCTTTAAAGGTCCCTTCCAAGAAAAACTGCTCTGTGATTCCATAGATTCTAATTCAGTGGTGTGGAAAATCCTTGTAAGAGCAATCTTGTATTACCCCACCATTACTCTTCAGGCAACGACTAAAGGCACTGAACAAGGTCTTACTGTGTAAGCTGCACTTTTAGCCGTCTCTGGAGGGTGATCTGTCCCAGCCAGTACTGGAGCTGCACCTCAGGTCTTCAAAAGCAGGCACAAACATTCGAGTCTATGTCTGATCTACCTACCTTTTACGGTCGGTGGAGATAAAAAGGCACTTCTAGGTCATGATTCATCTTGTCCAAATGCAGACATCCAGAATAATTCAGTGAATCACACTCTAAAATTGCTTCTTTCTTTCCATTATAATGGAAAATTATAAAATGAGGACAAGGTGATTAGCTATATGCAGACACCTACCCTCTCAGTCTCTCCAGGGAGGTGAGATGAACCTCCTACAGGCCTAAGACAGGTTTTGATCTTTAGAGGATCTTACTCCTCTCCACGGCTTAGGAAGAAAGTCAAAGACAGGCCCCTAGCTTAGACGAGACACTTACCTTTTAAGTTAATAAAATTAATTTAGGATTACTCCCAGCCTGGATCTGTATCTGCCACTAATAGGCTAATATTTTTTTCTGGAACTGGCCATTCTTCAAAAGAGCTACCATGGATTCAGGAAGCAAATACAGAAACATTTCTGAGAAGTTTCACACTTCATTTATTAGTATTTTATTTTAAACTTTTTATTTTTAATCATTTTAATCATTTTTATTTTCTCCTTTGATGATCAATTTGTAACTCAGAACAGACTAACTCTCCTTTGGCACTGGCTTGGTTAACCTGAGTACTCTGATGGCAGGGAAGTTGTGCATGGCTGGTTGAGGGCAGGTTCTGATCTTTCCTCCATAAATGTTAAATGGCATCAATCTCTTCTGCTTCAAATTCTTGTTTGTCCAAAACTTGAAGAGTGAGAGTATTGCCTGCTGGAAGTTATCTCCTGACACTACATAGAGCAACAAATTTCCAAAAGTATTTAATGCTGCTAAAGGTTTAGTTATAATAAACACAAAATGGATCGTTTTCTTCAAGTGGCAGCTAACTGGTTGTACTTGGAGCTCCAGACAAATCCCTCGAAAGACGTGGAAGGGGAGGAAGCACACATAGAAGACCAGCAAGAGGAGAACAGTGAGTCTGCGAGCCTTTTGTTTGTAGCAAGCCTGTGTGTGGGGCCCAGTGGCCAAGAGGCAAATGATGAGCACGTAGCACAGGGTCACCGTCAGCAAGGGTAAGAAGAAGGCAAACACAGTCAGTATCCAGTTGTACCAGCGACTTGTGTCGAAGTCCTCAGCAGTAACCAGGTCTGGGCAGATCGTCCTGTTCTGCCTGTGACTTGGGGCAATCAGGATGGCCAAGGGGCTGAGGGCCACCAGGGAAATCATCCAAACGACTGCGCAAGTCACCACTGCCCATCTCCGCTTCCGAAGAAAAAGGCATTTAATTGGGTGCACGACTACCAAAAAGCGGAAGATGCTGAAGCAGCTAAGGAAGATAATACCACTGTACATGTTGAAGTAGAAACAAAACTGAATAAACTTGCACATGAAGCCTCCAAAAATCCAGTTACTTCCGTTAGCATAGTAGTGTATAAAGAAAGGAAGCGTGACGACGTATAGTAGGTCAGTGATAGTCAGGTTTAACATAATGATGGTGCTGCTTTTCCAGGGCCTCATCTTAACACAGTAAACAAAAATTGTCACAATGTTCCCTGGGAAGCATACCAGGAAGATTAGGCTGTAAAGGACAGAGAGATAGAATTTCACCTGTAAGAAATCTTCATCCTTGCAGCTTGTCAATTGGTCTGCGGGGCCGGGCTGAGCAGTAAAATTGCTGGTGCATTCAGATGCCATGTTTTCAGAATTCTCCTTAAGACAAAAATCAGAGAGGAAATGAGGATTTGCTAACGTACCCTGTCTCACCCGTGAAACCAGAGTTTCACCCTCTCCTCTCTTTAATGTTTAATTTTGATAATTATTAATTTTATTCTTCCTTTGTTTAGCTTCCTTCATTGAAGAAGACAATTATCTGCAAATCTTCAGGAGTAGGAAGCACACATTTAGAGAGCTAGAGGGAATTTGGGCTTAGATTTTGCAGAACTGTGAACTAGTCTTAACCTTTCAGAAAGTAGAACCATGTCCATATATTATTTTCATTAATCTGAGCTAATCAGTGTTTCATGCTCATGAAACAGAGATGTCGTTCTGCTTTCATGAAAGCCAAAAGACGTTAGGTTTAGTTACAGATCTCAGGACCTGATGCTCCCATAACCTGATAGTTTGTTCCCTGAATGTGATTTTATTCTCTTGGAGTCATCAGAGTATAAAACTAGTATAAATCTTCTGGTTTCAGTTTTCTGGGGGTTTTTTTTGGGGAGGAGTGTTATTTTGTTTCGGTTTTTTTTTTTTTTTTAAATCAAGCTTTGTAGTGGGGTAAAACTGATTGAAATTGTTAAAGATTGTTTCTCAAAGGGCAGAAGGAAAAAGGGAAGCACAGAGGAAAGGCAGTGATCTTGTTTCCCATTCTATACCAATTCGAAATAGGAAGACTTTTCTCTGAAATGATTTCTTGTCTGATATAGCCAATTTGGATCTCTCCACAATGAGTTCAAGACATAACATTTCTTGATAGTGTTTTAACCTGAAAAAATGGTAACCAAGCATGAAAATCATCTAACTTCAGGTATCAAAAAGTTAGATGCTTAAATTGGAGCCAGTCCTCCTAAGACCCCGTTTATCAAGACAGAAGTAAGTTTCTCCAGGCCATAATTTATCTACCCACAACTGAGGTTTCTAAGATAAATTATTTACTCTTTTGGCATACCTGTTTCTTTCCATTGATACAAAAGACAGCCCAAGGTGAGTTGTTCAGACCTGGAAAACTCAAGTGAGCAAGAGCTATGCTACTGTGTGCCTTCAGCATCTCAGGTGAGTACCACTCTTCCAGATTCTAACCAATTCCATGTGAGAAAATATTTTAAAGAAACTTCATAAAGTGATAGACAGGGTACTATCAAGCCCAGATCCTCTCTCTTGTCCCAGAAACAGCATCTTTAAACTAAACCAGTGCTGCATTAAACATCCAGAGTGAAATCAGCACATTAAAGAAAAAAAAAAAACCAAAACCAACCAACCAAAACCAAACCAAACCAAACAAAAACAAACAAATGAAAAAACCAAAATCAAAACCAAAACAAAACAAAAAAAACCCAAAAACCAACCAACCAAACAAAAAAACCTAAAAAAACAAACATAAAAAGGACAGAATTGTACCTTATTCAGTCTTGGAAATCCTCTTGTGTATAGTTTTTGATGTGATTCAGTTCACAGCATTTAACTCATTACCTGTATGACCTCATTATCCCAATAACTGGTGGAACATGACCAATTTGCTCTGACAAAGCCAGTTATTAAAGCTGGGACAAAACGGGCATTATTTGATCATAACCAGTCAGAAAGACGAGTATCTCTTTGTTACTCAGGACCATTTCAGAGAGAAATTTTGACTGTCTCCTCACAATTTAGTTAAAATGCTAATGCTTTTTAGCATGAATATTAGATCTGGTATAGAAGCTTTGCAGTCAAAGATGCTCTAGGTAAAGACCATCAAGTTTGTTTTAAACCAATCCAGATTTACAATCACAAAAGCTAGGGGTGTGCATGTTTTCTCTCTTTTCTGCTGCTCAGTGATACCACTGTCACCCACATTTATGCCTCTCCAGTATATTTCATATCATGTTAGACAAATTTACTAGAATATTTATCTCCAGTTTGGCTTTCTTGCACTGCTGATCAGTTCTTCACCACAATCTTGAACCCTCCAAATTGAAAATGGAGAAATACTGCTTACCTGAAAACCTGCAATTTTGCTTCTCCCTTTGATATTGCTTTGAGCAAAGAGCTCAAATGAAATGTATTTATGTCTTCCTTGCAGTGAAGCAGGTTTGAGTATGGCTTTGCAGTCATATACATTCACTCCCTGTCTGACTGAGGCTCCATATGGCTGTGAAAAAGGAAACTGGTAGAAAACCTCATTTACTGGCTCAAGTGTCAGCACTTAGAACTGGGTGGCTGGAGGAGTCCTCTTTTGCCCTTTGTCATTCACGCTGTCTTGCTTTCAGTGGGCAGATCGGGCTTTGCTGGCAGCAGCTCTCTGTGCTGAGGCAGACCTGTAGTATTCAAATAGCAGCAAATCACATTTAAATTGGCATGTATGTGTGAGTGCATGTGCTTAGAAAAGACAAAATTAAATTTATTCTCCGTTTCCTGTGAAGTGAAACCTGATCACCAAAGTGAATAAGGCATGTTGTAATTTCAAGGTCAGGTGAAAGGTGTTAAGACACAATACCTTCATTAAAGTCAAATTTTTAACGGAGTACAAATTTCATCTCATGAAAGAAATTGATGTTTCTTTTGGCACGATGTGCTTTTCAGAAACTGTGGCATTCTTTCTGCTTATTTTTGGTGAGTAAAATATCTACAGTGTGTTGGCTGGTTATTACTGGAGTAGCTGAAACTGCAAACTTGTTTTATTTTGAGCTTTTGCTTTTAGCTTCATAATTCACAAGATCTGCAGTTTTCTGTGCTTTTTTAGCCAGAAGACTGTTCTTGAATAAAAACCTCATTATTATCCTTAGCTCGAGGAACAAGATCAAAAGAGATTATTATTATTATTTAAAAACAGTCGTTGCATCTTGAATTTTGAAACTGTAGTCTTCAGCCCCTGAACTTGCAACCTGGTCCATGCACAGAGGCTCCAGCTGCCCAGGGTGGCCAGCAGCCTTTCTGCCTTGGTGCATTTGATGGGTCTTTACTCACTGATGAGTTTATGATGCGGTACTAAATGAGCAAGCTTTCATGCCTGAACGTTATGTACGTATGTGAGTGCAGTTCCTGAGAATCGCCCATATAGGAGTATTTTTCAGAAGACTGTCATGACTCTCCTTGAGTGCCTGCACTGGGCATGATTTGGGAGCTGGCTATCTGTTTTGCTAATCATACTGCAGGGAAAGACTGGTAACGGGAACAGTCAGGACTGGGGCAGCAGTAATGTCTGACAAGTAGATCATTATCTATCTGTTACCATTAGAGAAAGGGCACCCTCTCTGCTCTCATCTAACCAAGCTTTTCTCTAGGTCGATGCCCAGAGCACTTTTAAAAAATGTCCAAAGTTTCTCAATAATTGTAAAATACACTGTCATGTACCAGCTCAGGGATCAGCAACTGTTTAAATAGCTATTACCCTGTTCCTAGACACTGCATGTGTCATTAGAAACCATTTGTATGAAGCTGTAGCGTTACAAGCACAGAGGGAGCTAATTATAGTTAGGGATCATTTAATGCATTCACTTCTTAATCCATTATACCCCTGAGCAATGTGGAACCTGTGCAGCAGTGGCTGGTTTCTATCCTTCCTTGGCAGTGGCAGTGCCTGAGGTAAAGCAGAAATGGGCTTTCCTGGTGCCATGACCCAGACCTGACAGGGATTTGGTGCACTGGGGTCTCAAGCAGGCACTGGGGTCACCTCTGCATTTCTAACTCTGGACAGGAGAAGAGAAGAAAATTAAACACATGTTTTCAGACCAATCTTGAGAATTGGTAACTAATAGAAGGTCACTCATGCAGAGCTGCTCTGCATGGAGATGGAGATATGCTCCTCAGCTTACCCAAATCTTGTCTTATCATCAGTTGGAGAGACCTTATGGCTTCTGCACCCCTGCATCCTCCCTGTATCTTTCACCATGGTTACAGCAGCTGCTCATTGCACAGACGCCTTTGGAAATGTTGGTTTCAATCGCAGCCATGCGACTGGCCCCAGGGCTCGTGTCAGGCACCAGGGAAGTTGAGAACAAATCAACAAGGACCGTATGTTTAAATGGCTTATCTGGCCTCATGTGGGATCTCTATGGATAAGGGATGATTCTGCAGTGTGACCTTCAACTCTTCAGTCTGTGGACCTTTTCTCTTTACCAGCCATTTCTCCACCTCATGTCCATGGACCTCTTAAGTCTGCCCACTGGTAGACCCATGTGATCCTTCACAAAAGCAAGGGGCTTTTTGTACTTTAAGGCTGTCCTCACCTTTCTCCCCTCTACAAGCATTGGAGGGGAGTCAAACTACCCTGCAGTTCCACAGTCAGCTTAAGTGACTCTAATAGCACTCTACAGTCAAAAGAGCTGGCAGCACCACCTTCCTCTTGTCATCCTAAACCACACGTTTTCGACAACCCCAGTGCTTGTGCAATCATGGGATGTGTTGGGTAAGTGAGTTGACTGAAGCCAAACCAGTTTTCTTAATCTTGTGTTGGCTTTATGGCCCTGTTGGGACAGGCGGTGGCTCCTGCCGTGGGTTCGTGGGCTCCATGGCTCGTGGTGAGCAGTGGTGGGGACTGGCCAAGGGCAAAGGGACAACAGCGGAGGTAGATTGGCTGGGGCTGGCACTGAAGCTGCATGTGGGTTCCTGCTGTGGAGCTGCGTTTCACTCACTGTTACCAGCAACCAGCCACCAGCTGAAGCTGGTGTCCAGCAATGCTTCCCAAAGAGACAGCACTCACCTCATGCTTCAACAGCCTTCCAGGCAGGCTGGATTAATTGGTCAGAGGGGCTGACATTTTTCCCCAACACAATAAAATTCTATAGCGTTCATGTGAATGTATTAATGTTGCTCTTAGTCGCTGCGTAGGAAGGAAACTGGAATGAGTTGGTGGCAGGATTATTTCCTCTAGAAACTTTGTACTATAGGCAAAGCCAGTTATCACAGAATGCATGATGCAAATAGGATCATCTTTTCATACCGGGTTCTTCCTTCTGTGATGGCAGGATAAACAGGACGCACAGGATGACTGATAGGTTTGCCCACCTGGGCCTCAAAAACCTTCTAGTCTGAAATACAGCAGTGGAGAACAAAGCCCGGTATTTTTATTTTGCTTTGTGGCTGGTTCCAGACAACGCCTCTCTCCTCCGGATGGGCTGGCTGTTGGCTTTTGTGGGCATTGGGGTGGAAGAGGTCACAGCAGGGCTTTTTGTTATGTCTCAGCATCACTGCTGAACTTAACTGTAATTAGGCTTCACAGGCATGAGGGTCCACAAACCAGCACAGGGGCCATCCTAATTTCACAAAACCTGACCTAAAATCCACAGGCAAGAGTGAAAGACTCCTTTCAGAATCAGACCTTCAGGCATGGCAGCACCCGGTGTGGTGCAGCAGAAATGGCTCTGATTAATAATTATGCAGGAACACAGGCATCTTGTTGGGCAAGGCTTAGGCTCCAGAGTCTTAAGAGCTTTCATTATACATTTTACTTTTGGCTCAGCAAACACATAATCTCTGCATGGGTTATTTCCCTTAGCAGACATGCATTTGTTTGGCTGATCTTACTCTGTGCGTGATTGAATACCTAATTACCATTGTTATCAGACCACCTACTGGGAGATGCTCAGTTCTGTCAAGAATGATATTGTGTGTCTTCATCACATGGGGAAGTCAACTCCAGTTCTCCCTTCATATTTCTTCCCTGAGACAGAATGGTAAGGGCAGCATTTTTTAATCCCTAAATGCACTGTAACTTTAAATTAATCACAGTTAAATGCTATCATCTAATTATGTAGGAAATAGAGACTGTGAATGAAAACTTTTGGAAAGCGATATTTTACCTTAGGAAAATTGCATATATAATCTGGGATATAAGCAGTGCTGCTGCCACATCAGCTGAGTAGAAGTAGCTCGATAGAGTTCCAAAAATAGTCCAGATGGATCTGAGGCACTATTTTATGCCTAATATTAGTCCTTGAAGTGAATTGGTGCTCATCGACTGCAGGGCACAGAAGATAAAATCTACTGCAGCCCTTAAATGATGGCTGAACTTTCAGAAGGTGTGTTGCCTCATGGGAAGTAGGGAGAGCAAAGACAATGGGACAATTTACCCACTCAAAGGCAGCATGTGCTCAGGTACTCTGGTGCAGCGCTGCCAAGAGCATAAACTGGTGAATAAAAAGCCCCACAGGAACACCCAGCTATGAAGTGGCCCTAAACACAGCAGCTGCACCAGTTAAAGCTTTCCCAGCAGACACTAAAAACCAAACTAAACTCATTGGAGATGTGACAACAGCCATAATTGTTTTAGGTAATAGGCCATTTCCTGAAAATGACCCAGTTCAGTGGGACTGAAAACAGAGAGGACCAATTTACTGCCTTGTTATTTCGTTGGGTTTTTTCAGTTCCAAGATGAAACAGCCTCCTTGGCTTTCAGTAATGTGTCAGTGGAGGATGCAGCAGAGGATGCTGCTGATGTGGCTTCCAGTGTATAGGTAAGTTTGCCCTTTGCCTTTGGTCGCTCTAGTAAGGCTTTGTCTTCAGAAAGTGACTTGTAGCATCAGAGCCCTCAACACATGAATTTAATGTACAGGGCCAAAGATGAGCAGTTCTTTTAGCCAGATACTGTTCCCTCACAAGCCCTGCCCGGCTCTTGGCAGAAGGACCTTGGGTGATCCTGCTACCAGCACCACCCATGTCTGCTATCTGCACCCCTAACCCTTCAAGTTCCCACCTCCTGAAATTCCACTTGTGCTTTGGAAATGAGCCTTTTCCAGTGGGGCTGGTGCCAAGAGGAGCACAAGCAGGACAGGGAAGTGAACTCGGCCATTTAGGACACATTTCATATTTCAAAAGTATAATTTATCTCCCAAGATCATCTAATTCTTTTCTTCATACGGTCACTGAAATTGTGAACTGACAAATAAGTTGTTCACATTGGTAGTTTGCAGTTGTTTAGCACTTGTTTCTGATAAGGTAAGGTAATTATCAGGTGGAATTTTAGTATTATAAAGCAATAAGCAGAAGTAATTTTCATGCAAATTGAAATGAGGATGTTCCTTGACAAAACAGACAGAAGCAGAAATCCACAAGGAAATGCCCTGGAAATCATCACTTAACCACAGAGTCAAAGGTCTTGTATTTTTCAGAGCACCTTCCCTTGCTTTTAGGCAGAGAGCTGTACAATAGGGAAGGTACTCAGGCTCCTCATCCCAAGCACTTCCCATTCTATGCCTCATGATAGAGAAGCTCCTTTGTCAGCACGAAGGCAGCTCCCTCTGCTTTCCCCTTGCAGAGGCAGCTCTGCCAGCCTCACCCTGACAGACATGCAGTTTCCCTGCATTTGAAAGGGTCTTGTGCTCTTTAAATGATGCTTATTATTATCCCCAGGCAATTAAATGGATCTCCAACAATTCAGATTGGGTGGAGGTGCAGATAGCTAAAACAGCCTTTGAAGAGATAATTCATGCAAACTGAACCTGTGGAATTCATACTTTGTCTTCCTTTTTTAAACTTTTTTTTCTCTGGCTATTTTGCACTCATCTAAATCAAATATATGAAAGAGAGGTGCTATTCTCTGCAGAGATTTTGTCTTGCTCTGCCTTTCTGTGCCACCTTTCACCAAGTGCTTCAGGGTCACCGAAGGGCTTTGGTTAGATCTCCCTCTGAGCTTTGCAGGACTTGAATTACCAGAGCATTGGGCTTACTCACCACACCTGGGTCAGCTGGGGGGCTCTGCTATAAGCTGATGTATCATATTTGTCTCCATCAGGACGTGAGTTTCACCTAAAACACCAGCACTTTGTTAAATGTGAATGTCATTCTATTGTATTTATTAAGATTTTCAATAATAGAGAAATGGAAGAAATCACATCACCATGGGACAGAAGATGACACAAGAAAAGACAGTTAGAAAAAGCTCTCTTCAAGGTGCTTGACCTTGGTTTTTATTTTTCAAAAGGGAACTTCTTAGTAGTTGCTGATAAAATGAAATGATACAATGTGTTAAAGGGTATAAAAAATGCAATGCTCTGCTTGTTCAGGCTTTTTGGGGTAAGGCATTTTACCCACTACTCTGCATTTTGCCAACATTCAACTCTCCTGCTTCCTATTGCCATGACTGATGGCTTGCTGGGATCTGAGGAGGGGATCTCTAACTAGACTTTTATCAGGTTTTGCACATCCTATTCTAAGGAGGTCTAAACTGGTGCATTGCCACTGACTTTGGAGCCACCTTAATCCACCCCAGCAGAGTGTCTAATCCATTGGCTTTCATGGCACAGTCACTGCAAAAACCTGAGCACAGACATCTCCCCTCTCTGAGGGACTATCTTGGTGCATGCAGCGAGATGCTTGTCTCTCCTCAAATCCTCTGTCATGATCCAAAGGGGTTTTTCCCACAGCACTTCAGGAGATGGGGTAGAAGGAAACTCCTCCAGACACGCAGTCCATCTGCTGCCCCAGACAGGGTCGTATCCTTGGCAGTCCCAGCAGGTGCTTTTCCAATGTCTTTTAAATTTATCACTCTGCCAAACTACTACTCTGCTTCTCTGTGCCCAAAGGATGAGTTGTCTCATGCGTGACATCTTCCTGATCTAGTCTTAGCTGGGGGCAGTCTGCTTTCTGGATACAGGTCAGGTGTGTGATCACCATCACTTTTCCTTCAGTGGTTCTTCTCCTAGACTGAACAACTCTCAATCTCACAAACATTTTTTGTTTTGTTTTGTTTTTTCTGAACCTCTGTTCTGCTCCATGTCCAGCAGGTTCCCTTCCTTCTCAAAGAGCACTGTTGGACCAGGCACCTCAGGAGACATGTTACAAAAGAGGTAGGGTTAATCATCCTACCTGGAAGCCTGTGCTCTTATTTCTACATCCCATTCTGCTGTTTGCCCTTTTCAGAACAGCAGAACACATCTGACTGATGGTCAGCTTGTGTCCTGAGCAGCCATTCAAGTCTTTACTGCAGTACTGCTGCCTAAGCAGGTAGTCCAATTTGTAGAGTTTTGATTAATCTCCTACAAACATAAATTCTGCATTTGTCCTCATTGTATTGCATTCTGGTTTTTTCAGACCATTTCTCCAATTTCTGTAAATTGCTTTGAATCTAATGCTGTCTACAGAAAGCCTGCAGTCTCCTCACTTGTCATCTGCATGCTTAAAGGGTATACTTTCTACTCCATTGCCCAAATCGCTAGTGAATATAATAAGGGTGAGCTCACCGCATAATCTGGACTTGGATGGAAAATTTTGTCATGCTAAACATCCTAGAGCTCAGCCTTGCACTTTCCTTCTAGAAACTCACATCCGTATTATCTGTGCCTGGAGTAGCAGCTTAGCCACAGCTCCCAGTAGTGCTGGCTTTTGTGCAAAATCTGAGAAAATAAGCAAATTTTGCTTCTCAAAAATACCGAGTTTTGTGTCTGCTTTGTCCTCTTACAGAAACTTGGAAACTTGCTCCATCCCAAGAAAGGAGCTGGATTCTGCTGGACGATCCTGATGGAGGATGCAGCAGGCCTGTCCCTCCCACCAGCATCAGCTCCCCTGCTCTGTGTCTGGGACTGCTTGGTTACCTGGGGGGCTTCCCTGCATGCTGTCTACTTGGTTCCTATCAACTTCTTTAATAGATTAAAGACATCCATGTGAAAAATGTTGATTCTGTTGATTCAACATTTTGCAGGGCAGAAGCATTCTGTCAGAAATTATTTGATTAGCTGAAATTGACGTGTCTGATTTCTTCCCAAATAAACTAGATACTGAGGCAGTCAATCCCGATTCAGGGATCACATGAATCCCTCATCTCAGGCAGGGCAATTTCTTTCCTAATACACTCCCTTAGTACACATACACAGATGTTCAGCACTAACATGGCAGCAGCTGGATTGAGCTGAAGTCTCCAAGAGAGCAAGGAGAAATTGCTGATCACTTTGATAAGCAGCAGCGAAGTATCGTGTTGCCTCTGCAGGCCTAGGTGGAGGACAATCTTGGAATCATTTAGATTGGAAAAACCTTTAAGATCATAAAGTCCAACAGTTTACCAGGCATTGCCAAGTCCATCACTAAACCACGTCCCTAAGTGACACATAAACACATCTTTTAAATACCTCCAGGGATGATGATACCACCACATCCCTGGGCAGCCTGTTCCAGTGCTTGACAACCCTTTTGGAGAAGGACTTTTTTCTAATATCCAGTCAAAGCCTCCCTTGGCACAACTTGAGGTCATTTCCTCTCCTCCTATCACTTGTTACCTGGGAGAAGACACTGACCCCCATCTCATTACACCCTCTTTTCAGGCAGTTGTAAAGAGTGACAAGGTCTCCCCTGAGCCGCCTTTCCTCCAGGTGAAACAACCCCAGCTCCCTCAGCTGCTCCTCGTTGGTGACAAAGCCTAGGCTGATACCCCCCTACACACATTCTCTTCAAGGTGCAATCCATGTCTGTGGAGAAACGCTAAGGGATTTGATGTATTTGACAGAACCCAAGGGGAAATTTTGATAGGTACCTTTACACACACAGATATAGGTGTATAAATCTCCCTTTGCCTGTGTATATGTGTGTGAATTGATGACGGTATGAATGTTGTGAATATTGTGTACCTATAATTAAGTCACAGTTGTAACTGTAGAAAGTCCTATGGAATCACTTTATAAATGCTACTTAGTGTAGCATTTCACCCTAGAATATCTTTACCTCATCTGCTTGGGAGCAGTAATGAGGAAACTTTTATTGATGAGATGGTGCATTTCATGGACCTCAGGAAGAGAGGAATGGAGGACGTACTTTTTCAGACGAGACCAGGTGTGTGGTTTAAGCTTTATAAGCCAATTGAAGAGCCTTCAATATCTCCAAGATCCTCACAAACAAATGGAAAAGAGGGTCCCAGAATAAAGGTCATCTCTCTCTCTTTCGATATCCTTAATTCACACAGAAAAAGAAAATTTTGTACAAAATTTAACATCAACTGCCACCCTGAGGCAACTACTTGGTGGAAGAGCACAGCTGCTGAGATCCATCTGTTCTTTACCAAATCCAGAGCTTCTTGACTCCCTGAGATTTTCTACTTTTCACCTCCTATCACAGACTTTTGTATAACAATAACTCTTTCTTCAATAAAATATTCTTTATTTTTCAGAGTGATGAAGACAGGAGATTTTTGCACGAGATGTGCATCATTTGAAGTCATTCTTGCAGTTATCATGGCAAGGACAGATGGTAGAGGTATTGATAACCACAGTGTAGGGAAACGTGAAAGAGTGTAGTAGACACGAAATGCAGCCCTGCTTCAAATTCCAGGATACCTCTCCTTAGCCCATGCCAGCATCCCTCAGACCCAGCATTCACACCTTACAGGACAAGTCAGGTAGAGAATTTAGAATTTAACCTCATTTGGCATGGCTGTATTTCAGGATTAATGCTTCTTCCTTTGTTCCCAATACTGTGCTGTGAAAATCTCTACCATGGATTCACGTGCCTCATTGCAGTGAAAACACATCTGGCTGCCCGAAGGGCTCCTCTCTTTGGCTCATTAGGGCCATGAACGTAATCCTTCTCCGGGCACATCTCCTGTTTAGCCCTTTGATGTGACAAGTGTTGGGATGGCTGCCTGTAGTGACACCCACTTTCGGCAACTCACTTGGCTGGAGAGAGAATTGTTGCCACCCACGAGACCATGTGGGCCAGCAGATGGGACCCATCCAGAACAGAAGGGCAACAGAGGTCTTCCATTCAAAAACCCACACCTGTTAAGGGGGCAGGTGAGATAAATGCAGTGCTCATGAGATCAAACACTGGCACGCCAACCTTCTGAAGTACAGTTAATTCAGCCTTTAATTATCCTAGCTGTGAGAGGAGTCCCAGCTGCAGGAATGCCTCTGTGAGCTCTGCTGCTTTGATGGGCCTTCTTTGGTTCTTACCTCTGTCAGCACAAACAAGTTCTATTTCAGAAGATTGAAGCAAATCTTTGCTTAGCATTAAAAAATGTCATTTAGCTCACAGAGGTGATGCTTCAGGGTCTTAGGACATCTTTGTTGATCTGGGACTAAATAAATTAATTCAGAAAATAAACTCTGAATTGCTATAACTTCCCTAGCATTGGACTTGTTGAATCCGTTTGAAAACTTGCCTTGGAGTAGTCAAGTATGTAGTGAGAAAACCTTTTCACAGTGCCCTTATCTGCAATGCAGGGAGCTCGCTGAGATAGCCAATCTCACCTGGAAAGAAACTGCTCTTTCAGGGAGAGCAAGAAGAGGAAGATGTGTTGATGCCTGCAGCCATACTTTCCCCTCCCGCAGCAAGGTTCAGAGAAACCTGTCTGCATTTCAGCAGTGGAGAAATGTGCGAGGAGAAAACACAAGCCATCATCTCCTGCAATAGCAGATAGGGCAATAATGAGAGAGACAAATACACCGTCTGATGTTTCTGGCAAGGCCATCAGGAGAGGGGTGAATTCACTCCCAAAGTGGATAAACTCTAATTCCTTCCTGAATTTATCCTTTCTAAATAATTGAAATTCTTAATTGGCCACTATCAGTGTTTGTAAGACAACATCTGCAGGGGTAAAACCAGCTGTATTTCTGAAAACCACAAATCTATATTTTCTGTAAATCTGATTTGCGGTTTACATATTTATAACAACATAGCCACTCCAGCTGTATTTGATTTAAAAGTATAAAGCAGAGATTATGTTTCTTTAGAGAAATTTGGAACAATGCTCCCACCTTGCTCTTGCAGATGGTATAAACATATTCTCCCTTTTCCTACTCTTTGCTGCTTCTCAAGCACAGATGTGCTTTTCCAAATCAGACACTGCCTTCCTGCATGCTCCACGCTTTTCCAGAGCGATCCTTTTACTGGAAAAGTTTTGTCTACCCTCTAGTGGGAATTTGAATGATAGCACCTGCAGATCCCAGCTGCAGAAGTACAGAAGGCTGGAGTCCCTTGGGCACAGCCTGGAATTACTGCACGGGCGATCTTCATGGTGTTTCCAGCAGAGATGATGTGCCATTCCTGTCCTTCCCTTCCCTCAGTGAGATGCAGGTTTGCATTTTGGGAAAAAGGATGGGGGCTATATTTGGTGGAATTTTGTTATGGTAGTGGGACAGATTTAATTTTTCACTGGCATTCGTTGACAAGTATCTAGCTCTGATTAGCAGCTATAGCTGTATTAAACATGCTGAGTCAAATTTAGAAGATGTATGATAAATCTACATCTCAATTCCATCTGCTCTTCTCCCAGCAGAAGAAAAGTTCTGAAGGCAGAACATGGGCTGCTGGATCTGCATTAGTGTCTCCAGGGAGGGAGCCTGGCCCGGCTCTGAGGAATGATAGCCGGATCCATGTGCTCTCCCAGAGCTGGCACACATACATGGTAAGCAGTGGTACCCTTCCCCTGGGTGAAGGCAGCTGGCTAATTATGGAACCTATTTCTGAGCTTTGCACCCCACGAAGAACAACCTCCCAACCTCTGGTGCCATGCACACATTTCAGCCTGAAAGGTTTCCCTGTGAACTGCTAGTGTTTTGTGATAACCTGCAAATTAGAAAATACTTGATAGAAACCTGTAAATGGGATGTGTACAGCTATTAATTACTGGCTCTTGGCTAAGATCACACACAGTGGTAGCCAATTAACTTTGGTGAGCTGGTCCTCCGAAACCTTCTCTGAAAGAAGACAGGAGTGCTCCTTCCACAGATACAGAGTATGATGTTGGGGATGAAGTAGGGCCTGAGTAGTGCAGATACTGCTCTAACTCAACTTTTATTACTGAAGTGCCACCACTGAGAAATCATCCCTAAGCCTAAAATGCACTTTGTAAAAGCTCTGGGCTGAGAACTGATCTCTTCCCCACTTGGCTCCTAATTTGCTTTGTGGCTGGAGGCAAGTCACTTAACTCCCCTGTGCTTCAGTTTCATCACCTGTAAAATAGGGATGATATATAAATATCTCAGAGCAGCTTACTAGCAGAAAGGTAATGTGAGGAAACTCCTCTAGGCAGGTGCTGCTGCCTTGTCTGTTAAGATAACTTTCAGTTGATAAAAAACATCAAGAATTGAAGGGAAAAGAGAATTTCCAAAAGGATTTATTGCTTGAAATTGTTGCACAGTGCATTTGTGTGCCACTGTCTGCTAGGTCTTCTTCATTGCTGAGGCGATAAGTGATTGGGCCAGCCTGGCTCACTCAGTGGAAAATTGCCCCTTTGGGATCATTTGGGGCTGGAAATAAATCCACCCATAATGCTTTCCTGCTTTGTGCCAAGTCGCCTCCTTTTTTTGCCCAGCTTTACAGATCTGTAACCAGAGCAGAGCTGGAGTTTTTACCTTGGATACCCTTTGAGGCACGTACAGAGAAGGTGCTTTCTGGCCCTTTCAGCTGCAGGTCAAGGGCATCACTTTGCACTCTAGCTGGGACCATGAAAGTCCTTGAAAATTAGAGGAGATGTGGGAATATCACAGGTGTTCTCGTGGTAATATCAAAACACTTTGTCGCAGATTTCCCAACAAAACATCAATTCTGCCAGATGCACAGGAGTTGTCTTGAAAAGGCCCTGGGATCCAGCCAGTTATCTTGTGCCATTCAGGGGCAAATGGGAACCACAAAGATTTTAGCAGAACTGTTAGAAGGGACAAAATAGATTTCCTAATCACTTTTCCAGAAAGCTGATGGGTCTTAAGCAACTGAATGGGTCTTAAGGTGGATGCAGTGAAGGGAAAGGGAAGGATGTAGCAATCTGCTCTCAGATTTGCTGGCTTGGGTAGCAGGGATCATGAGGGAAATACAACTGTATTTAAAAAAAAAACATGAAGACCTTGTCTCCAGGAACAATGCTTTCTAGCTTGCTTTATTAGCATTCAGTATGGCATTATACATCTGTGTGCAAAGTTGCATTTCTTTCTGCTTCACCTTATCTTTTTGCACTATTTTACAAAATAGAGGGAAATTCATGAAGTAATTTGAAAATCACACTTTTTTAAAAAAATAAACACAGAAGCTCAGAATTTTTGTTTTTCTTTTAAGAGTGGAGAGCATTACTGATACTATAGCTTCCAGGCAACCATCTCTCTTTTGGTTCAGAAATCAGTGATATCAACCATTTTGGGCTGTAAAGAAACCAGGGAGTAATTCGAATGCCTTTTAAGGTTCCAGCAAGGATGAATCAAACATACTGTGCATTATACTTGCCTGCAGCAGCCCTGAAAAATCATGTTTCCTCTATGTATTTTGAAAAATCAGCATTTCAGCTTTAAATTTTATTTTGGAAAATATGCAGCTTGGTTTACCAACTTTAATTGTCTCCTTCTCCTTTTCTCCAAAGTACAGCTCTGACTGAAAGCAGGAATGCAATTTTTTCTCCTGATTTAGGAGGCATCCAACTCACTCTGTCCTCTACCACAGCACCCTGTAGGCTAGGGCATCAAGTCAGAAAGACACCTTAGTCAGAAGTACTGCTCTTTTCCAGGTGCTATTTAAAAAACAGGCCATGAAATACATTTTCTTTTGCACAAATGGGTTTTCCCCCTCCTTGACTCAATTGTGTGGCATTTACATTGAAGTGGCATCAGCTGGCACTGTTGAATGCCTCTACTGTCACAAAACATAAGGGAACACACAAAGTATTTTTCTTTACATCTCTTCTCCTTTTCTGCTGGCAGGAAAAAGCAAACTGAGTTCAGAGCTAGTAGGACTTGAACAGTGATGTGCTCATTTGTTGTTTGCTGCTTTAAAGTTTAGGTTCACTCAACCTGCATTTTCACAGCAAAAAATCTTGGCAGACGGAAGCAGTCATTCAAAGTTCATTTTGCTCACTTAGGCTTATCTGCAAAGTGGCAGCATCTCTGTGAGGTCTCAATGACTCCGTGGTGAGCCTGGTACTGCTCTGCACTTTGTGTGGTGGATCATGGCTCTGTGCACTGCTACACTGCACAGCTGCTGCAGCAGCACCCCAGATATCTATCTATCTATCTATCTATCTATCTATCTATCTATCTATCTATCTATCTATATCTCATTACATTGTGTGCCGGTTTGGACACAAATCCAGGAGGAAACAACCCAAAACGAGCGTCTCTCTCTCTCTCCTGCCTGCCAGGCAAGCAGGCCCCGGCAGCACCTCCCCCACGGGTTCGGGAAAATAATTTCTCGAGTGAAAGTGAAAAAAACTATTTATTTAACAAACAGAGCCCTGCTGTCACGGGGCAAAAAAGGATATTGAAACCCCCTCCCCTGTCCCCTAAAAGAGGACTATGGATTTTAGAGTTCTTTCTGTAGGTAAAACCTGCAGTCCTNAAACCTGCAGAGCTGGGCTGGGCCGGCCAGGCAGGGTCTGACAATCCTCCTTGGAGCAGGTCCAGAAATGGTAGCTGGTCTTGGATGAAAAGCAAGCCAAAAACAGTCCAAAAAGGAACAGAAGCCGCTGAGGCAGATCACAGTCCCTTCTCCGCTGAAAGCCGAAGAAGCTAGAGAGCAAAACTCCTCCAACCAACAAAAGTTGTCAGATTGAGAGAGAAAAGAATGCAAAACATTCTAGATGCAAGATCAAGCTAGCCGCTTTGAAGAGTTCTCTCGGCTTCTCTCTCCCCGCTTTGCAATTTAAAGGTACACTAGAAATCAAGCAGACGATGGGGAATACAGTATGGTCATAGAATCACCCCAAGACACATTGGGACAAAATCGAAGCCTTCTGTCACAGCAACATCCAACGCAGGTGTTGTCGGAGTAGACCATTCCCAAGTTATTTTAGTCTTTCTCTCCACCAGGTCTTTACCCAGCTATTCATTTTGATGCTACATGCAGTCCGCTACACAACTCTATCCTTAGGTGTTCTGCAGAGCAGCCAGATTAGGACAGATTTTGTGAATTCTCTTTTATGCAGAACATTACTGACAGTATTTTTGCTCTCTGGGAGGTTTGAATATGAGGAAGGCCTTTTTGCTTTCATTTCTTTTGGGAACACGTGGATTGGGGAGAAAAGGAAAAAAAAATTGTTGATTGTCTCTCCGGACAAACAAAGGTAGAAAGTAGCTCTGCTGCAATCTGTGACAGTACATGAGTCACAGTGAGGAACAAGGTTTGATTTGTCTACAAAAACAGTTGGTAGCTCCAAAGTTTCACCTTTAATGTCATCAGAGTTGACATTCCCTTAAGAGGTTTGCCTTGCAGAGTTACTCTCTTGGTCCCTCTGCAGTCCCAGGCAGAGAGCAGCCTGCTGGTAGGTACTTCAGCCGACATGACTGTCCTTGCAGACAAACCTCCCAGAGACTTTTGATAGAAGGCTGCTTACTGGAGCATAGCTGTGGTGTGAATTAGCCTGCAATAGTGTAGTAATTTATGTAGCTATGTTGTCACACTGTGTACAGAGCTTGAAAAGTGTCTCCTGTTTACTGCAATTGAAGCACTTATCCTTGTTTCAGCAGTAAACTCAACAGCAGCTAAAAATAGAAGCTATCGAGCTTCACAGTAAGCAAAAGGAATGAGTTGCATGAGATAATGATCTCCCAGTCCTGCAGCACACCTGAGCAGTCCTTGAATCCTTTAAAAGTGTCTGTGTTAAGACTGAACTTTTCTCCTTTTCCAGACCCAGCCATGCTCCTGAGAGACATGACTGCCCTTCTCCTGGAGGTTTTTCCCCCACCACCTGAACTACAGCTCCAGGACTATTCCCTAATCTACTTTGGCACTTTAAAATCAGCTAGTTTAGCCCAAACTAAACGAAGAGACGTGGTGTATGAGCGGGTGAGATAGGAAGAAGGCAACCAAACAACAACTCTATTAATGAAAGAGAGGAAGGGGCAAAAAGGTAGGCCCTCTCCAAGCCACTGAAACTGTGAGAAAAGCAAGCCACTCTTGCTGTTAGAGATGGAAAGCCTTGAACACTTCCACTTCACAATTTTTACCTTCAGCTACTTCATTTTATATTGTACATGTAGTTATATTGAAGAGCTTCTGCTTGTGTGTGATAAGCTCGGCTTGGGCTCAAGAAGGAAGAGCTTCTGAGAACAAGAATTAAAAATGCTCTGACGGAGCAAAAAAGATAATTTTTAATCCACTCCTTCAGATGTATATGTGCAAGTGGTAGACACATCTTGTTCTTTCACTGATGTGGAAGAGGAAGAGGATTTGTGCAGCGTGTTTGTACTTTTTGCCGATGTTGGAGAGTTGGGATGTTATGAATCTATGTCAGAAAAGATTTATTTCATGTGAATCACATTGTGTAACTTTTGGGGTTGAATTAACCATGCATATGTGAAACCAGGTAGCTTGACTGTGATTGATCACTATCTACTGGCAACCTGTAAAATTGGGCCTTTGACAACAGTGCAGAAGAGGAGAAATTAAACTAGAATATGTCAAAAGGCCTGTGGCAGTGCTTCTGAAAGACACATCTGATGGATGGTCCTTCAACAAAGTATTTTAAATATCCACAAGGCATCAAAACCACTATTTTTTGTTTATACATCTGCTCTTTTTGCCACAGCAGACAGTGTCAGCCCATTGGAACTGCCAGCTCCTGTCCAGCCTATGATTCACAGTAACCACAGATCTTTCTCTACAAAACTGCTACCTAAATAATGTTTTTTCTTTTTGTTCTTTTCTCCTTGCAAAATTCATTATTTCTACTTAAATATAGAACTTTGCACCTGTCACTGTTTAGTAGCAGCCTAGTTGAAATTTGTCAGCTTAATTTTGTCCTTTCAGCTTCATGTCAATATGTAAATATAAGAACTGGACTTCATTGCATCATCCAATTTGATAATGAAAACACTACATATCCCTCAACCCAGGAGAGACTGGTCAAATCCCCACTCAGTGGCTCCCCTTACTCCGATAGTAAGTCACAAATGTCTTGACTCTGAGCATAAACTCTGGAACTAGCAAAAGTAGATTCCTCCAGATGGTTTCCTTAGCTTACACACAAGAGAGTCATCTCAGATAGTCAGAGCTTCTTCTGGAGTCAAGAAATACGACATCATCTTATTCTTCATGTACGAGCCTGTTAATTTGTTGTAGTAGGAAATCAGAATGACCTGGGATTATACACAGATGATAGATTTATACAGGCTGGTACCCATCTGCAATCATCTTCTGTAGATTAATATGATTTAATTCCTTTTTCCTCCATTTTTCCACATACATATACACACACACACACACACACACACATATATATATATATATATATATATATATATGTATAAGCTCAGGGATAGATTGGCTGGGGGTCTGAGTAACCGTGTCTAATGGAATGTGTCCCTGCTTAGGGAAGGGGGGTTGGAACTAGATGGTCTTTAAGGTCCTTTCCAACCCAAGCCATTCTATGGTTCTAATATATATATATATATATATATGTATATATACTTATATATCCTTGTAGTCACCATGTATGTCCTCGTCTCCTATCTCCTATTCTTCCCATCCTTTCCCAGGCCAACTCTGAGATTTTGCCATTAAATTGCTCAGTGCTCTATGATGAAGTTCACTGGGTTCATCCAATCTGCAAACATCTGATTTATCTAGGAGCTTTCTGAGTGTGTAATTCAGTGGTTTCAGCAACTGTGACAATAACTGCTGTGTTTTACTTAGGCTGTAATAAACAAAGCACTACATCAGTGACAACACTGAAATCAATGGAAGTTGTTCTCATGTCCAGACTAAGCTCTCCGTGTTTCTGTAATCAGTAGCAAAGCCCAGAGCTAGAGAGCCCTGTGTTTCTCAAATGTCTTTGGGAACAGTCTGGCTGGATGGTTTCAAATTTCACCTTCAAGGTGGCTTACAAATCTCATCTTTTCCCTCATCTTTCTTTGGTTCTTAAGAGAGGTTTACATAAACCTGTTCCCCAGTCAGCTTTTTGACAAGTGTGCTCTGCTGCAGGGAGAGTGCAAAGTCATCTGCAATTCTCGCTATCATACCAACACAACTGCCTTTGCAGGAGCTTACAGGACCAAAGCCATCATGGGTTTCCTGGAATTTACTTCAAGGGACTCCTTCACAACTTTATTGTGATTTCTGACTTGGGCATGTAATTTTTGCTCCTGGACTGCTCACTCCTGGATGTATTTGCTCCACTTACACCTTGAAGGAGAGAGCATGGCTTGCTGGAAGTTGCCTCCCACCATGACATAAAGCATTAGGTTGCCATGTGTTGAGTAGAGCCAGTGGCTGAGAGACACAGCAGGCAGAGTGGATTTGTTCTCCATGTGACAGCTGACTGTAGTTAACCAGAGCTGTTGCCTAAAATTGGAAGAAAAACTTTCCAAACAATACTAGAATTGATAACATAAAGAACAGCCTTTTAATAAAAGCTGTCATTAAAAGATTGCTGTTTATGTTATCAAATCTATTATTGTTTGAAAAGTTTGTCTTCCGATCTTAGTCAGCAGGGCCACCCAAAAGACATGAAAGGGGAGGAAGCACACACAGAAGACCAGGAAGAGGAGAACAGTGAGTCTGTGAGCCTTTTGTTTGTAGCAAGCCCATGTGTGGGGCCAGTGGGCAAGGTGCAAAGGATGAGTACATAGCACAGAACCACCATCAGCAAGGGCAAGAAGAAGGCCAGGCTGGTCAGCAGCCACCTGATTGTGCCCAGGGTTCCAGAGCTGGTAAGGTTAAGGCACAAGGACCTTATGTTCTGTGCCTCTTTTGAAGAGATCAAGAAATTGACAGGGCTGACAGCTTCCAGTGAGAGCAACCAAATGGTTGTGCAAGCCACCACTGTTCACCACTTCCTCTAGATGTGGAAGAACTTTGTTGTGTGAACCACGTACTGGAAGATGCTAAAGCCGGTGAGGAAGAGGATGCTGCTGTATAATTTGAAGTGGAAGCCGCAGCAGATGAACTTGCACATGAATTCACCAAGGATCGAGTGCTCCCCAGTAGCACAGTTGTGCATCAGGAAGGGAAGGCCAGTCAGGTAGAGCACATCTGTGAGTGCCAGGTTCAGCCTGATTATGGTGCTGCTCTTTCAAGGCCTCGCCTTGAAGCTGTAAACACAAATGACAATGAAACTTCCCGGGAAGCCCACCAGGAAGATCATGTTATGCATAATGTGGAGGTATAAACTTCCACACAGTGCATTTGGGAAAATCACCTCCTGTGTCTTGCAGGGTGATGGAGTTGGCTAAGTTGTCATTGTTGTGTTCATGTTTTCTCCTTAGCTGTTAAGGAAGAGAGAAATGTTTGGTGTTCACTGACAGATAAGACCTCCTCACATCTCATTGAAACAACTTATAATCAGGTGTTTCCTTTCAACTGCTCAGCAGTGCTCCTATTAAAATGCCTTTTATGAATAAGGAAAGACCTTGCTGCATTGATAGGAATTGATCTTGATCTAGAGGCCTTTTATCATATCTATATAGATCCAATTTTATTTTAAAATGCATATTTTCAGGAAAGGGCCTGCATAGGCACAACAAATCTGTAATATAAGGGATTCCCAGGCCCACAGCGTTTGATGTATGTCCCCGGTATACAATGTTTACTTTCTGCTCTCATCAGGGGTCAAACAAAGAAGAACAGATTAGTTGTGTTGTGCTACTGACCAGAAGTATAGAGGGTAATGTCCAGAACATAAATGTTCCATAAAAGGCATTTGCAGCCTTGTTGGTTAAGTTAAAAAACAAAACAAAACAGGGTGGATGTTGAAATATTTTCACATTCTTTTTGCTACTGGAGTTGGTTAACATTTTTCTTCTTGCTTCTTGGAAACCACTGATAGAAGAATATTTCATTATTTTAGTTCATTAACAAGATTGATGTTGCCAAGAACTAAGTTATTTTTAGGCTTGTCATTAGTTGCTATGCAAATTTCCATCCCTGCAAAATTTTTAAATGGTGTTTTGCTTTGACATTAGTCTTAGATAGAACTTTTCTAAAACATCAGAATAAATTAATCCAATTTTGTAAAGCAGCCAATTGCAAGATACAATATGGGACATGAGCAGGATTCGAGGAACGTAAAGACAGCCTGGTATACAGTCTCTACAACAGAAAATAGATGTTCACTGATGCACATAGCAAGTAACTGTTAAAATGCCATTCATTAAATGCATTTTCTGTGAAGAAGTGCCTTCTTCTAAAATGGAGCAAATGTTCTGCTGGGAAAAAATGAATACATCTCTAGCATAGTTTTTTCCAAAGGAATGCAGCTTCTTATAGGATGATGCCTGTCGCTGACCGCTTGACCGCTTGGTGGCCAAGCAGGTGACTAGCTTCAAGTGTCCCAGGGGCGGGACAGTGAGAAGCCTTATGTCTGGTGGAAGCGCCTGCTGGAGCTGTCTGCGTCTGGGCTCACAGTGGAGCTGGCAGCAGTCGGTGGTAATTGTAGCGATCGGCAGAGGCAAAGGAGGAAAGAGAGATTCAATGTTGCAGCACCCAAGTCTTTATTCCTAACCCGGAGGTCAGGAGGCCAAGATGAGGAGCAACAAAAGAGCACAGAATGACAGTTCCACTGTCTTTTAAGGTAGGGGAGGAGAAGGGAGGAACAAAGGGATAAACCAATAGGGAGAAGACAAGAGGTGTCAGGGATGCCATAAAAGGGAGAATAGGGCGGGTTTGAATTACAATGGGCCAATGGGGATTACAGGACCATAGAACTTTCCAGAACTTAATTGACTAAACAACAAGGATATACATAAACATAAAGGGTAGAACCAATGATTAACCAAAGACAAGAAATGTTTCCAGAACAAAGGAGGAACAACTAGGTGGAATGACATCCAGGAGGCTGGAGCTTAAACTTTGGTGCCACCCACTGCACCATCCTCAGGTCCGCTCTCCGACCCTCTGTTCAGGGTGGGAAAATCCACCCATTGGATGCCTTTGTCCATTCTTAGCCCAAAGGTGGGCTGGACCACCGCAACAGATGCGGGTCCTCAAATTACTGTGGCCTGGATCTGTTAAAATGGATCCTACTGAATCACTGCTTCTATTTTTTGTTCCACTCTGAATTTTCTTGCTGTAGCTTCTACCCTCACTTGTGAGATCACACATAGAAAGATTGCAGGATTTGGATTCAAGTTTGTATAGAACGTTTCGTTCAAACATATTTAAAATACTTGGAAAACTGAAGCTGCGGCTTGAGAAGATGTATGCCAAACACTGGCAATGGTTTTCAAAGAGCAAAACTGTTTTAAACCTCTTGTCATGGCTGGGGATGTTGCAGGAATGGTTTGGATAAATCCAGTGGTTCTAATTCACAGTTGTGCAGCAATGCCATAGTTCCCAAAGAAACCTGAAGCCTCTGCTGTGGCTAATGGCTAACCCGACTGCCAGCAGCAGCCACCCTGCAGAAGCTGTGCTGCGCTCTCTGACGCTGGGAGCAGCAGGGCTGTGCCCATCCCACTGTGCACAGTGCACAGCTATTGAGTGAGCTGAAGGGCATGGCTGGCCACTTCTCCCCACACTACTTTCTTTGTGGTTTTGTGAGACTTCCATCGTGTCAGCAGCTTGTTTACCACCAACCAGTGTGCTGTTGTAGCCAGCTACAGAGGCCAGAGGGCGAATGCCTGTGATCACCAAAAAGCACATCAGTGGCATTCTACCATGCGGTCCCCACTGGCAGCCCCTTGCCCTCAGGGGCTTTTGGAGCCTTCGCTATCCATGTGCTATATGTTATGGCTGGATTCAGGCCAAGGAACTCCCTCAGAGGCCAGACCACCCCCCAAGCTCTACACTCATTATGGAAACACAAAGTGGGACAAGTATTGCAAAAAAAGCACATGGGTATGGGGTTTCAGTTCTGAACTGCCCTGAGATTACAACAGGTTACAACACAGACCAAAGGAAGGAGACAGCAAGTCTTTGCTGTTGGCCTTGTTATTTTGCTGTCTGAATTACAAATAGAACTTAGACAAAACTTAAATCTAATTAAGGAACAGTTTGTACTGTGGCAGATTTTATCACACTAAGTAATTGGCCATAAGGGCACTTCTGCAGCCCAAGCTGAGGGCAAATGATATATGCTGTAGACCCATAATGAACTTTAAATAAATTATCCAAAAGCAGAACTTGTACTAGAAGGGAACTAGATTATTGAAATAGAAACCTTCTTTCAGTCTTAATGGTAGAGTCACTGCTTTATTACATGGTATTCTTTACTGTAACCAATTGATTGGAGTCACTTTAAAAAATGTTGTGATTGCATGTCTTTAATTGCAGTCACGTATAAGGGAAACTTGTCTGCTTCTGCATTGTGATAATTTAATTACAGCCTGCTGGAAATAAAAGCCAAATGGCTGCAGCCATGGCAAAGTAACCTAGTGCCTGTAATTGGACTATATTTCACACAGATGTGTTGCTGAATAAATTAAATAGAATTTGGCTCACAGTGTTCGACTCTTCAACTGACTTAGATTTAAAAGACACAAATGATAAACTTAGGGATCAAGATGTGAGCCCTCCCTCCCTTACCCTTTATAATTCAGGAGACATTTTCATGCAGAAAGAGCATGTAGATTTAACTCAAGCGCTGGATGCATCCCAGGTGAGTTTAATTTGTTCCATTCTTCCATCGTCTTGTAACCCTTTGCTCATCTCTCTCCATTTTGCCCTGCCTCCAAGTTCCTACCTTTAAATCAAAATATGCGTTTTACCTATAAACCCTTAGGGCTGATTTCTCTCCCCTTCACAGCTAGTTTCTTAAATACCTTACTCCAGCTGGCAAAGTTTGTTTTTAAATTCCACAGTCTTGTGCAGTGAGACTGGCTGGTAAAGCCCACATGGGCTATCAGGCACATTGTGGGAACGTTCTGAGTCTGTTCCCAGGTTTCTGCCAGGTGAAGACAGCGTGGGCTCCATGGTGCTACGTGAGAGCAGGTCTGACCCCTCTCACCTACCTGCAGACTAGCTGCCATGTCCCCGGTAGCGGGGCTGTCCCTGTGTCACCTGTCATCCCGTCTGGCCTCCAACACCTGCTTGGGACATAGGGACCTACCCTGTCTCACTCACAAAATCGGCTGGGACTGCCTGTAACCCACCCAGTTTGGCTGGAGTGGATTGCTTCCAGCCCTCAGTGGGGGAGGCAGGCCAGCAGCACTCAGGCAGGGAGAGGCAGCACCAGCTCAGTGCCTTTCTGAAGGAATACCAATCCTCCGAGTCCCAGAGCACAGCACAGGAGAGGTGGGAGATGGGGAGAAGGACAAGGAAAGAGCAGGGTTTTGAACCGGCAGGAATTTCTCTGCAGAGAGTTTGGTGGATGCGGGGAGCTGAGACCAAACCCTTGGCTCTCAAGGACAGCAAAGGCACCCATGCTCTCCAAACTCGGAGGTTGGTGGGACCTGTTGTCCCTTCTGCATGGATGGACCTGGCTCTGAGAAGAGCAAGGACTGTGCAACTGGGACTCAAATGAGTCCTGTGGCTGGGAGAGATATTTAAGACCATGTGCTTGTGAGGGCAATCAGCTGGAGGAGTGTTTTGCTGGAGAAAAGGATTGCATGACTGACAGACAACTACCCTGACCTATTACATGACTAATACACTTTTCTGCTGACACGACTTGTCCAGATGTCAGAGGAAAGGCTTTGTTGAGAGATCTGGAGAGGCTGGATCGATGGGCTGAAGTCAGCTTTAGAAGGTTCAATGAGGCCAAGTGCCAGGTCCTGGACTTGGGTCACATCAACCCCACACAGCGCTTCAGGTTTGTGGAAGAGTGGCTGGAAAACTGCCTGGCAGAAAAGGATCTGGAGGGCTGGTCAAGAGCCAGCTAACCATGATCCAGAGTGTGTTGTTGGCCAAGAAGGCAAATGGCATTCTGGCCTCTATCAGCAATACTGTGGCCAGCAGGACCAGGGCAGTGAGTGTCCCTCTGTACTCAGCACTGCTGAGGCCACACCTCAAGTGCTGTGTTCAGTTCTGGGCCCCTCACTACAAGGAAGACATTGAGGTGCTGGAGCGTGTCTAGAGAAGGAACACGAATCTTACTCAGAGGGGTGTAGAGATTAAGTCCTGTGAAGAGCAACTGAGGGAGCTGGGGTTGTTTAGTCTGGAAAGAAGGAGCCTGACGGGGGACCTTACCTCTCTCTACAACTGCCTGAACGGACCTCTACAACTTGTGCTCTACCGCTGCCTGTAGCAAGGTGGGGGTCGGCCTCTTCTCCCAGGCAACCAGTGATAGCACAACAGGAAATGGCTTCAAGCTGTGCGAGGGGAGGTTCAGGTTGGACATTAGGAAGAATGTCTTCACTGAAGGGGTGATGAGATGTTGGAATGGGCTGCCCAGGGAGGTGCAGGGGTCACCGTCCCTGGAGGTGTTCAAGAAACAACTGGACATGTCAGTGCTGTGGTTTAGTCGACATGGTGGTGTTCATTCAAAGGTTGCACTCTGTGATCTTGGAGATCTTTTCCAACCTTAACTATTCCATGATTATATGAAGAAGCCTACATCAAACTATGTGCTCTTTTTGTTTGTGGTTAATAAAAATACTCACCCTGCTGTGTGATCTGGAGCATTTTACAGTCCCTGAATTACCAGGCAACACAGCAGGAGAAAGACCAGCACTTCCTTGAATGTGATGGCCAGCTCTCAAGAAGGGGCTGGCACAAATCTCCTCTTCCTTTGGAGATGGAAGAAGGGCTTATTCTTGGGTGTCTTACCACAGGGGTTTCACTGCCTCTGCACAGAGAATTGAAGGGAGCATGGCCCACCTAGAGGTGCCGGTGTAACCATGGTGTGGACATTGAGGATTTTATGGGATGACTCAGTTTTCCACTGTGTAGTGCTTGCTGCAATGACCCTGCTGTGACCCTATTATGACAGGTAGTGATAGCACAAGGGAGAATGGCTTTTAACTGAAAGGAGGAGGGTTTAGATTAAATCTAAGGAAGAAATCCTTTACTGTGAGAGTGGCAAGACACTGGAACAGGTTGCCTAAGGAAGCTGTGGATGCCCCATCCCTAGAAGTCAAAGCCAGGTTAGATGGGGATCTGGTCTAGTGGAAAACCTCATGAGAGGAGGTTTGGAACTAGATGATGTCTAAAGATTTCTTCCAATCCAAATTATTCTATAATTCTATGATTTTATGATTGCAGAGATGTCCTATAGTGCCAGTATTTGCATGTTTTGCTTGATCTTCTCTTGAAAAGGTTTTGACTCTTGTGCTGATTGTTCTGCATTGACTTTCACCTTGTTTCAGAGCAGTGATCTTTACACTGGTTCCAGGCTTCTCTTTTTTTGGAAAGAAAGCACTTTCAAAAGCATAAGCATTCCCGATTTGATTTTGAATTAAATATTTGCAAACTTCTGTGAACAGGTAGGAAAGTTATTATCTTGAGAGGGAAATGTTTAGATGAGGCTGAAAAAAAAACTTGAATGTTTTCCAACATTGAACTTCATCTCAGATCTCATTTGAAGCCATTATTTACTTTCTCATGATGATAAGAGATGTGAACCTGGATATATGAGCAATTATGTACTGCATAATGTAATGGTGAATCAGGCTCAAACTATTTAGTAAATATAACTTTTTAAATTATTGCATAACTCTCCTGTTTCTCTACCTGATGCTTTCAGTATTTGCCATCTTCACATGAACAACTTTCAGCTTATTTATCATAAACAGTCTATTCTCCTTAACTCTTCCTGGTATAAATATTGTAACATCAGCCTTGAGTGTGAGCATTACTTTTGGACTTCTAAATGCCTGAGTAACAACTGCTATGAGCCACCATTTTCTACAGAAAGGGTTGAAATCACTGTTTACCATGTGACTGGGTAGCAGATGGCACTAATTTCAGTACTCTGCATCATGGAAATTGTACATGCTACAAAGGGCATATGGGGAGTCATGGAGAGACCAAGGGTGTGAAGTCAGGAGTCCCAGTTTATCCCCGCACACCTGGATAAAGGACTTTCTGCATTTTATTTATGAGTTCTTGTTAATGTATAAGAGATGGAGGTTTTTTAAAATTATTTTTTAAATTCATTGTCTAAAACCCAATTTTCTGCTCTGGTACGGTATTTTGGAATAAGACTGGATATTGTTATGGCATTACAATTCAAATGATTTTAAACTGACATCATTACTTGAATGCTTCATCTCAGGTTTAGTGTTTGTAGTTCAGGGAAAGATTTTGATAAATTGTGAGTAGCTGGAAAAGAATTTCAGGAATAAATGGAGTATGGGGAGATGTTGTGGCATGCCTTGCAAGATTCTCTCTGATTAGTTTATTTGAGAGCATATTTAAACAGAAACAGGTGATAGCCATGACCCCGTTCATAGGAAGAGACTCCTGGCATCAGCATAGCTTAGGATATGCCAGTCCAGGGTGGCAGTGAAGAACAATTCTTTGCAAGGGTGGGTAGCTACTGAAAAAATTGCCTGTAGTAACATGGTAGATTCTTCACCTTTGGAATTTTTGAACCAACGTTGAGTGTCTTTTGCATAAATATTGGTACAGTCACAGAGAAACATGAGATGATGTCAGACAATTTTGCAGGACAGATTTATAGGTTTTAAAGGCTCTAGAAAACACAATCTAAAAGGTTGTATCCCCAAGACTTTATACACCCAAGGCCATAGGATTTTAGCTCTGAATTCCCATAACTTGTATTTAGCATGGGGTTTTTTTATTAATTGTTACTAGGAGGACAATCTTGATTTTAAGAGAGAGAAAGACAGAGAGAAAGAAAATACTCTTATTCCTCTGATGGTTTGCTCTAATGTCAAATCATGCCCACAGTTGAAATCATATTTAGACTTTAGTATGACTCTCTAGTTTGTACTTCCAGCCTTTCAAGTTCTTCATATGTGTCTCTGCTATAAGGAGAGAGAAGCCCATTTAGCGCAATGGCTGTTTTGTTTTTGTGGAAGTATTTAGATGTAATAATCCAATCCCCTTTCATACTTCTTCCTGATTGTTTTCTCTTAGGCATCCTGTGGCAGCATCTGGGCTTCTCTACCTGTTCTTCTTCCTGCCACTGTCTTTGTGAGGTGGAACATTAGGTCCTCCAGCCTCCGTGCTGGGTTTCTGCGTCTCTGGCAGCGTGGCTGGAGCCATGTCTCTGCCTGCAGTGCCAGACTCAGACACCCCAGGCATCCCCAGTGTGTGTGCACCAGTCAGCTCTGCCCAAGCCACCTCAGGATTCTGCTGAGGGTGTCAAGGGTGGACTGTTCTGCACACGCCACCCTTCCAAGCCCTAACATTCTCCTGCAGCAATCAGTGAATCTTTTCTGCTTCTCTGTCTCTTCATCCACTGACCACGTAGGTATTCCTTCTTACTGTGACTGGAGAACCAGGTGATGACACTGGGCACTTTCTGCCCCGCCACGAGGGAGAGATGAGAGGAGAGATCCTTGTATCCCTGTTCGCTTGAAAAATCTAAAAATGGAGAAAATCTTCACCTCCACCTCTTACTGGTGGAGAGACAGGAATATAAAGAGATGTACTGGGCTAGGAAACCACCACCCAGAGCAGGAAAATCAGAAAGAAAAATTGCAATTAATGGGGTCTAAGAACCGCAAAAAAACCCCATGCTGATGCTGCACCAGCAACAACAGAACAAAGAATGTATTGTGCTGCCCACTTTTATCGTTCAGAGAAGTGAAGTTATGCAGCAAAGCAACTGCTGTCACACAAATTGAGCAAGGAAAGCCTCCATAGCATAGCCCTTATCAGAGTCTCCTGCTTTTCCGGTGTGACTGTGCTGTGCTATGTAGTCTCCATCTTGCTTCCAAAATATAAATACCTCAAGGTGATTCAGTTGTCAGAGTTTGCCTCCTTCTGTCAGAAAATAAATGGGATCCTCCTGCTGTCATTCCCAGCAAAACTTGGTTGCTTTTTTCTCCTTGGAAATAGGTTTTCTTAAATAATTTAGTTATTTCAATTTTTTGCTCAAATTTAGATGTTCCTTAGCATATACTTGTACACAAATTCCATATGATCCACTGTGTAATCTCCCTATAAACAGTTTTGAACAATTTTCATGCTGTGGGAAGAATGACTTTGAAATTACTCTGCCATTATGTTTTGGGTCCCTTAAAACTGAGGACTTCAAAGATGTTATCTGTCAGATTGCCAGATTTCACATTGACTCATATGAGGTTTCCAAAAGTGTTATGGGCATCAGTGGGGGTTAGATACTAATTGCCCTTGATTCTCGCAATAAATATCATCTGATTTTTTTGGTCACATGCTTCCCTCTGCTATGTTGCTCCCCTGTTTTTCCAAGAGAGAGGTTTTATACTTGCAGTTGAGAGATTTTAAGGACCTACCATTGAAATGCATTCACCAGTTGTCATCAAGGTGATTTAAAACATGCACAAAACTTATGCATATATTTTCATTCACACTCACGGTTTTTCCTTTGGCAAAAGCTTTCCTTTTCCTTTGATTCTGCATAAAATTCCCAGAGTGCAGATGTCCTGTGAGCATTGGCAGCTTAGCAATTTTCCCCACTGAAGCACCTACACCATGTGTTCTTCCGGCTATTCATTCCCCTTCCTGCACCAAACACTTCCTTCCTGCACTCAGTGGGAAACTCAGACTGCTAAAATGTGATGGATGCCAACACCTCTATTTCTTTGTCTTGGTGTGACATCTTTGCCCACATGGGAGTATCACTGTGACTGCAGGACCTAACAGGGTAGGTGGGTGATGCTGGATGGATCCACACCCTTCCCGTGCATGGCAGCTCTGCAAGTCAGGTGTGTATATTCCAAAGACGTAAGTTGGTTCCCAATTTATTTTCCCACATTTGTAAATGTTTCTTGGAGTTAAATAACAAAATAATTGAAGAATGCAAAAAATACCCATAGGGCCTTGTATAACAAGACAGGAAATGTTAGTCTTTGGTGTGTTTTCTTTGCAGCACTTTTTCTTTCTTTAAGGTCTCATGCTGTGTGAAGTTTAGCTCAGGCAAAAAGTAAGTTTTCCATGGACTGCCTTTGCCCTTATGTCCTTTCACTGGAAGACAAGAATAAAAGTCTTGCATATAATATCCTTGTCCATCACAGTTACCAAACACTGAGCATGTTCAGTGGAAGAGCAGATGAAGGTGCAGATCTAGGCATGATGGTCACCTCTTGTGAAACATTTCTTAGTCTTAAGCAGTGCCCGAGCCAGTCTGCCGGTGTCTGCATATTCCTGGTGTCCATGTATTCTTCACCTTGCATGCTCAGCTGGCCCACAGGTCTGATGGTGTTTCAAAATGCCTGTGTCTTCCCTTATTCCTTCTATCACTGCCTTTTTGTGGCCAAAAACCAAAAATGTCGTCCAGTCAAATTTTGTCGGAAGCATTTGGAGATCACGGTAAGAGAAATCTTTTCTCCATCAAGACAGCTGAGAGGTAGAACAGGCCACCCAGAGAGGTAGAACAGGCCACCCAGAGAGGCTGTGCAGGTGCCATCCCTGGAGATTTACAAGTCCCAGCTGGACACAGTCCTAAGAAACTTGGTCTGAAATTAGTGCCAACCCTATTTGGAGCAGGCAATTGCACTGGAGGCTTCCTGATGCCCCTGCCAACCTGCTTGATTCCTGGATCTTTTGATCCTCTGAGATCTGCAAGCTGTAAAAGTCAAGGGTAAGATTAAGCCGTCATTTCAGGAGTGAGAAGTATCTAAGTGTACTACTGCTTGACAGACCTTGGTATATAACAGAGCTACCCTGTGTTGCATCCAATTCTTTCCACAGCTAGAGAGTTCTGTTTACCAGCCAGGCTTGTCTGTTCACTCACTGTTTCTCATGAAGCTGCAAAACCAAAATTTTTTACCTGAAATAACTTAATTTTTCTATTTTATTAGTCCTCAGTATTATGCAGTCCTTTACATTAATTTTTCGTATCTAGGATTTGGATGTGTATGGCTATGTGTGCTTGGTTACCCTGAGAATTCACATGCAGAAATGTATGCATGTGTTTAGGTAGAAATTTGTATCTTGAAATTACTCATTTGGCTTGACTTGTGGTCTGAAAAATATTTCTATTGTTTAATCTAATTTCTGATAAGCAAATTGTCACGCTTGTTTTTAACACAAACCCTTTTTTTTCAGGCCTGCACTGTGGTATTTCGCTGTGGGACAGGGCAAAGGGCATGCACATGCCCATATGGGGGGCTTTGGGATCTGTTCACAGATTAGTTTGTATCAGTTTTCAGTATCAAAATGCTTGAGTGTATTTAATTTGAGTTTGATTTCACAGCCCGGATTCTGATTCCCTACAGATTCCTCTTCAAAATGAAAAAGGATTTGGCTCTCTGGTTGCACACCCCCAGTTACTGAGAGCTTCCACTTTCTTGATCAGTCAGTTTTAAATGCTTTGGTCATGTGTGCCCTAGCCTTGGGAATAACAACTCCAAATTCCATTTTTGTTCATCAACCAGAAGGCTGGGTGACTAAATAAATATTTACTCAAATACTGTCTCTCATTCATTTTAACTGAGAATACAATCTGAAAACCTCCGGACGGAAATGAGCTGAGACTCCTTCCACCGGTGTCCTTATTTCCCTGTACGAGAGGATTTTGGCCAGTGGGACTGCACTGCATCCTCTCTGGGCTGCTGGTGCTGATGGACAGTAGATGTCACTCTTGCCTAACACATGGAATCATGGAACAGTTTGGATTGGAAGGACCCTTTAAAGGTCATCTAGTCCAACCCCCTGCAGTGAGCAGGGACATCTCCAACTAGGTCGGGTTAGTTAAAGCCCCATTCAAACTGTCCGGGAGTGTTTCCAGGCATGGGACATCCACAGCTTCCCAGGGCAACCTCTTGGTTTCTCTACTGAAACGTTGTATCCTTATTTAAGTGTGTCTGGGTGTGAGGGAGGAGTGACTGCTGATCATAATTGCTACTGGGTGAAAACTTTATCTTGAGATAAGAAAATGTCTACATAGAAAATTATAACTTTTACAGAATCATAGAATGGGGTTGGACTGGAAAGGACTCTCAGAGATGAGCTAGTTCCACCCCTGCCCCTGCTGTGGGCAGGAACGCTTTTCACCAGACCAGGTTGCTCAGAGCACCGTCCAGCCTGGCCTTGAATACTTGAGCGATGGGACATCCCCAGTTTTTCTGGGCAGCCTGTTCCAGTGCCTCACCACCCTCACAGTAAAGAATTCCTTCCTGATAGCTAATCTAGACTACTGTCCTTCAGTTTAAAGCCATTGCCCTTTGTCTTATCACTGCATGCCCTTGTAAAAAGCCCCTCTCCAGCCTTCTTATAAGCCCCCTTTAAGTATTCAAAGGCTGCAATAAAGTATGGTCAGAGCCTTCTCCTTCCTAGACAAGCTATTTTACCTACACTTTGTTCTTAGTCCCTAAATAAAGGTATATGGAATCCCTAATAAAGTGTATATTTCTGGTGGGTTTTTTTGGTACTGTTTTTTGTTTGTTTGTTTGCTTCATTGGTTTGTTTTAGCTTAGTCTTTGAAATGTCTATTGGGAGCCTGCTAAATTATGCAGAACTATGCAATCTGGTCAAAACACCATTTTGATGCATTAATCCGCAGAAACTTTGTAATGAATGTGGGTACTGAGGGGCTAAAGGAGAATTTCTTGGCCGTCCATCTTATGTGTGAAGAACAAACTCTGTGACAGTGTCTGACAGAGGAAGGCTGCCAGCCCGGGCCATGCAGGCAAAGCCTACTTTCCTTTCTGCTCAGCAGCTGTCTGGCAGCTGTGCAACCACTTCGTCACACTTGTCCTCCAAGTACCGAGGGCTGGAGCTTTCAAAGGACTGCAGACAAGTTCCTACAATCAAGTGTGTCAGTATGTCACCCTTATGTTTTAATGGCATACTCAGAGTTCCTTTGAGACCAGTCCATTGGGAAGTCAGACCAGTGCCCAGGCACAGGAAAAATGCCTGCAAAATTGCAACCTGTGGGAGTACCTGTACTGTTTGCCTTTTTTTCTCAGTAAGTTAAGAATCAGGTTGCCTGAAAAGAAATATTAGTTGCTCTCACAGGGATGACAACTCTTACTGTACGTCACAGTAAACTTCATTTTTTAACAAGGTGGGGAAATCACAGTAATTTCTGACTTCCTCGAGAGATCTGGCTGGTGGTCTCCTATCAAAATCAGTTGCTCTCTCAAATAGTGGCCTTTTAAAGGGTTTTTCATATAAGATAATTTTCCTGACAGAAAAAAAATCCATTGTTTTGATATAATAATTACATAAATGCTTCCATTTGTGTCTGGATCTCTAGAGCTTCACTGCACAGGACCAGAAGGTGTTTACAAAGAGAGACACCAATTTTCTTTATCGTTAATGTCTTCTGTGGCTATGCAATTTCAAGAGCAAGGCAGAATGGAAGAATTGCACAACTGGGACATCATTTCAGAGAGATGCTGAAGGCGAGATATTTCACAAATACATATCTGCCACAGATTCTGTTTCTTCTGAGTCCCACTCTATACCCACTCCAACAGAGATACCAGTCAAGCATTTAATGCTTTTTTATAGAAGAATCTTAGAAAATGTCAGATTTATCAAATTAGCAGTGTTATTAATAACCCTGACAGGGTTGTATGTCAGCCTGGCAGTTCTTGAATCTCTCCAGAGGAAGTCAATGTACACCTTCTTTCAGTGAGTTACATCCACCTAATAGATTATGCAAAATTATGGTAGTGTGTCAGCAGAAAAAAAAAAGTAAAATAGTTGGGTTGTGTATAAGTCTAATTAAACCAAAAGGTTTAGGCAACACGAAGGAAAACTTCATGGATTAAACCATACACATTAATTGGGAATAGTAGTTAGCTGAAAAGGATCATTTGGAAATAGAGTGAGACACAGTGAACAACAACCTGCAGTGGCTCTGGATTAACTGGGGCTTATTTAAGAAACAAGAGATTTACTCTGCTTTCTGAGCCACCCGCTCCCTGGCTGACCCCAGCACCGTGGTCACAAAGTGTCACCATCCATCTCAGCAGGGACGAGGTGCTGACTGAGGACGATCCAGCAGAAAGCCAGGCTGGTTCGTGCTGTGCTGCTGCTCTGCATTAACCGTCTCAGGCATTATGGGCTGCAGGCTATTTGGTCTCCTCTGTCTTCCTCACTTCTGGGTTATGCCTTCAGGCCAGATACACGCTGATGTTTTTCCAGACTCGCTTCTTCTTTCTGAGACTGCTACTTCACTTTGGGAACTCCACTCATCTGCACCAGCTCTTCTTTACATCACCTGGAGCCTAATTTTCCTGGTCTGAATAATCCATGTGCAAAAGCACGACGTGTGATCAGCTTCCTAACTGTAGGGCTCATCTCACATTTACTAGTTAATTAGAGGATGTGCCATGTTTGTTCAGTTCAGGTGGGATGAAAATTTACAACCGCACATACCAGATGCAGCTGGCAATCCACAGGTTTTGACTTGAGAATTTCAGAAATTTACCCCCCTGCCGACATATCTACACTCAGTTTTCTGCTGCCTGTTTGAATTCACAATTATTTTTCACCTTGTTCTTTTTCTGTTGAGCACAGAAACGCAGGATAACTATTTTTTGATCCAAGGTTTCACAATAGGATTGCTATATTCTGAAGCCTTGCCACTAGGTGGTAATATCTTCATCCTTAAACCAAACAAAAACCCAAAAAAACCGAAACACCCACAAACCCGCTTTGGAGGCATAGACTCAAATATAAATTATTTCTGTAATGCTTATATGTTTTATGAAGGGATCAGAAAAATTATGGCTGTTCTGATGTAAAGCCTTTGATTATCAGCTCATTGCACAGCCACATGCCTGTCAGGCAAACAAAAGATGTGGGAGACTTATGCTGGCCTCATGCTTTTCCTTACTGTGAGGAAAAGTTTGGTAGGACAGGAAAATTTGGCTTTATAGACATCTTTTGAATGAAATATGTGATTATGAAACATCACGCAAAGGTTTCCTTTTTTACGTCTCTTGTAATGGAACTATTATGCAGGCCTGTAATGCCTCTATGAATGCCATACATTTTTATTTACCATGCACATATTTACCATGCTGAAGGGCAATATTCCTGAGCTTTGTGTCTCTCTTTTAGGACATAGCAGTGAAGACGAACGAAAACAGCTGGGCTGTGCCATCTCCCACTAACAGTAATTTTCCACTCAACAGCAGCTCACAGCAAGAGTGTCGGTGAAGCTTATCCTTGAGTGCTGGGCAGCTGAAGTACTAAGGTAAGGATGATTACGTGTCCTGTGAGGAGATGGGACACTGTGAGACCTCCATGGTGAAAACAAACTTCATTCCTGGAGCGTTGTTCCAACAGGCTGCAAAAAGGCCCTAGGACTGGCTGGCTGAAGACTGCCTCTGCCCTGGGTATGACGGATGCTGGTGATACCAGCTCCATCCCAGTACAGCTACTCTGCTCCTCACTTTGACTTCAGCACTGAATACTGATTAAATATCCCCAAGAAACCCTAATAAAATGCATTTTAGAGACTTCCTACCAAGGTCATTTCCTTGGAGGGAAAAAATAAACAAATTTGTATGTGGGAAATTGTCCCTAGGCCAGTTATGGCCTTTTAGGCAGTGTTCAGGCACCACAGTGGTGTCTGAACATAATGGAATATATTCCTGGCAATAACTGTGGGGTGTCTCCTTCCAGTCTCACACCGTGGTTTTTATTTTTAAAAAAATTTTAAAAAGGAGATCTCAGAACATATAGTAATCCTCTTTCACTTTTCACAGATAGAGTGTACACTCATCAAATAAAAGAAAAAATCTAAAGTATTTTGCAATATAAAACATTAAGCTAAATTTTTGATTGTCAAATCAAGCAAAGCAAATAAAACATTATATTTTTACCCAGTGGTTCAAGGAGAGCACAGTTGGCTGTCCTAAGGTACAGATATATTTGCCTGCTTTAGCTGCCTGAATGCTGTTCCTAAGGCTGGTTGGTTGCCCATCTTTCTTGCAGTACTGCTGCTCTTGTCTCATCCCTTGTCACCTGGGAGAAGAGGCTGGCCACCACCTGGCTACACTCTCCTTTCAGGTGGCTGTAGAGAGACATAAGGTCTCCCCTGAGCATCTTTCTCTCCAGGCTAAACACCCCCAGCTCCGTCAGCTGCTCCTCACAGGACTTGTGCTCCAGACCCTTCCCCAGCTCTGTTGCCCTTCTCTGGACAAGCTCCAGCCCCTCAATGTCCTTCTTGTAGGGAAGGGCCTGAACTGGACACAGGATTCAAGGTGCAGCCTCACCAGTGCTGAGTACAGGGGGACAATCACTGCCCTGGACCTGCTGGCCACACTGTTGCTGACACAAGCCAGAATGACACTGGCCTTCTTGGCCACCCGTGCTCAGTGCTGGCTCTTGCTCAGTGGCTATTGACATGCAGTCCCATGTCCTTTTCTGCTGGACAGCTTGCCCCAAGATTGGAGTGTTATGTGGGGTTGTTGTGATCCAAGTGCAAGACCCAGGAAGTCTTTGGAAAAGGAAGGAAGGAGCTTAATTCCTCGCTTGGGAGGGCTGGCTGCTCATCTGGGGATGGGATGAGTGTTTGTCCTCCTTGCTCTACTGCTCAATTATTCAAGATCTTGTGCCATCAACAAGAGGGTTTTAGGGTGTGTTCCCCACTGCATCCTCTATTTCTTATAATGAGGAGGGTACAGTATGCTCCAGAGAAGCAGGATATTCAGGTTTAAAACCCTAGTGTCAATATCAGAAGTTAAAGCCAGTTACCCCATTTCCCAAGTGAGCACTGCAGTTTGCTGGCCACCCAGGCAGGGGTGGCAGAAACTTGTCTGCACTGCTTATGATCATAGCTACCCATTCCAGCCTGATTCTGATGTCAGATAAAAAAACCTGGGAGAAGTGGTACTGGCTTAGGGAAAAATAAACCCACCATTTTTGCCATGTTAACTGTTTTCTCTAAAAAATATTACCCAACTCCAATAATAATAGTTCCCACAATATCATTCATTGCTACTAGCTCAAAAGCAAAACTCCCACAACAGTACATATGGATAATAAAATAATTGCTGGAAAGGGCTTTTTCCTCTCTCTTGGCACCTGTTTGTTCTCCTAGAGATATGAATGCAAGAACTTATTCTTATGTTTGCAATCAGCCTTGCCTTACCTGCTGTTGTCTACCAAAGTCTGCTCCATACCTTGCTGAGAGTGTGACATGTGAAGGAAAAATAAGTTATATAGTGAGCCTCAAGCACATATGCCCTGTGGCCTTAGGGCCAATGCATGGCTGGGCTACACAAAGCAAAATATATATGGTGTTGAAAAAAAAACCTTTTTTTTTCAAAGGTTCACCGCTATGAAGTAAAAAAAATATATGTATATACCAAAATGTCAAAAGGCCTCTTCCTGGCTATATTCTGGTCAAATTTCAGTCTCTTTCCCCTGTGACTTTGCCTAAATAATTGTTTAGAAAATCAGTAAAATATCTATATACAATATATGTGTATATTTTTATCAGAAGACAAGATTTTTTTCTAGTATTTTCCCTGTTCAAGGATCAAGTAACATTTCTGATTAAACAGAAATGGGTTGCCTTTCAACAGGGACCAAGACTGGCATTGGCAATGAAAGTCAATAAAATGTTGCAAATTTGAGAAACTATCACAGAGGTGCAGCTAGAAGGGAATTAACTCTTCGGTCATTTGCTGTCTTTGAAGGAGTGAGTATATGACCTTTTAATGCTGACAACTGGGTATTTTCATTCAGTGCTTTCAAATCGCTTACTGAATTGTCAACCATACTCTTCAGTGGCAACTGACATTCCCAATATTAGAGTTTAATGCCTTTCTTACATTGTGAGAACTTTATGTGTTATGGTTTAAAATACTTTTCAGTGGGCTGCTGATACTGCAGTATATTCAAGGTAAAAAGAGTGTTTATCAAAAAGATATTCTCATCTGGTTTTAATTGTCAACTTCATTCACCAAGCCTAGATGGAAAGCACTGAAAAGTTTTTCACCAGGGGCTTACAGTGGAAAACCGCCCTGGTGCAACCTAGACTTTTGATTCTGTTCAAAGAAACAATTAAACACTCAACTTGGAGCCGCTAGTATGATACAAGTTATTTATCTGTTAAAAGTATGGTCTGACGTTTCACACAGGAAAACAAAAAGGCGTAGTTAGTGCTGTGCGGAAGATTTCCCAAAGTGAGACAAGGGAAGAGAATTGCAAAAGAGCTACCAAAAAGGCAGAGGGTGGGAAGAAAAGCTTGTTGCATGCGATGCTCTGCCTGTGATTAAGTGCCGTGGCACAGCGAAAGCCGCACAGCTGCCAAGGGCACGCATTTGTTTCCCCCTGCAGTCACGAGCAAGTGACTTGGCAGGAGGTAAAGGTTTGCTGGATAGCGTGCAGTTTATAGGAAAATCTGACCTTCACAGTCGGACTGCAGACGCAGCAGGCCCTGCGGAGGCATGGGCGGTAAGGCCAGCTCCAAGTGTTTGCCAGGGACGTGCTGCTGCAGGGCGCAGGGTTTTAAACAATGTGTCGCTACCAAGGCAGAACATCTCTGAACCACTGCGGCTTCGTGACAGCACACAGCAAAGGTCCGGGCTGCTGCCGGGCACACGCTTTGTTCAGAGGAGGCAATAGCGAACACTGGTCTAATTTGGGAAATCTCCAAGGATCCCCCACTTTACTGGGCAAACATCTTCATTGCTTAGCCACATTTATGGGGAAGATCATGTTTCATTACTTCGCACTGACTTGATCTTCCTTGCTGCCCCCAGTGACTGTGTCACCACTTGCCCTTTGACGGACACCTGGGAGAAGGGTTGGGTTTCCTCCCTCTCTCACCAGCCGAACTCTGCCTCTTCTCCTCTCAGCACTGCCTGGATGTCCCCACACCAACTCTGAGCATCCCTCCCGTGGCGCCTGACTGACCTTTTCCAGGGGCTGCCTAATGCTTCACTCCTTACCCTGTGGGGAGGAAGCAATGGGAACCCTAGGAAGGCTGTTACCAAGGGAAGGCAGAGAAGAGCTCTTCCACTGGCCTTTAAAAAAATACTCCTCTGATGGCCAGCTCAGCATTTTTCTGTCATTTTGGTTTTATTCATGGTTTCAATATGACAAGCTTCATTATGATGCCATTCGTTATTTGTATCTCAATCTAATAAACTTACTACCCTTCCACCTTGACATTTCTATGCTATTAATGCATGGGCCAGAATCTTTGCAGTGTATTTGGTCCCGGTGAAGGTTATTTGCTTGTGAAGACGTAAGTTATCATCTCATAGAAGTTATCATAAGATATGTATCTGAGGTGCTGTAGCTGAATTTGCTTTAGGACGCCACATTGCTTAACTGCAAAAACAGAGCAGCACTGTTTTGTTATTTCCATGTTCTCTGCACAGTGCTTGCTCAATTTGTGTACACTTCAAACCATGAAAAACTCTGTTTAGGGAGTCACTTCCTACCTCTTCCTAATGGAGAGACCAAAAAAAAAACCAAAAAAGGAGAAAAAATCACACAAATCCCCATAATAGCAATAAAAGAAGTATAAAAATAAAGATGACAGTTTAATGGAGATTTGTTTGAACAGTATGTTTTCCTTTTAACCAGATATTGTGGTGCATTACTAAAGGTTTTAAACAGCCTAAAATGCTGCTGGAAACATTATGAGGCTTGCAAGCATCTTACATGTTGGGCCACTGGTTAGACATGTAAATGGTTTGTCTGAGCTTTCAGAGCTGCAATAAATGAGCTAAACCTTGGAAACCAAATCATCTTCCATATATCAACTGTTATGCTTCAGTTGTCCGCCTGAATTTTTTTATAAATTAGCTTTTTCAAACAAAGAAGAATTTGTCTATTACCACAAGATAATGCTGTCACTTGATAAAACTTAATTTTTCTGGTTGTTATAAATAACTTTGTTGTAATCTGTCTTCACCCTCATTTTGGCCTGATTTCTTGGAAAAGTCCTTGGCTCGTACAGCAAAGGAAAGTCTGCAGAGTAATCACACATGGGACCAGCTATAACAGACTCTCTCCACAAAATTCATCAGAAGCCTGGGATTTCCTTTAGAAAGCTTGTAAGAACTTACGGATTTTATAGTAAGTGCTTCCAGAAAAACACTACAACACTGAAATGAAAAAGTGATGTCACAAACAAACCCAAAGCAATGTGCCTGGAGAAACCTAACAGTAAGATATTTAGAATACAGACATATATTTTTATAAAGTAGATGTATAGCTCTTGTTTCTCCTACTGTTTCTTCTGCTTCTATAGCTTCTCTTTTAAACTACCAAAAGAAATTAAAGGAACTTGACAGCCTGATCTGGGCATTACAACTTTCCATGCAGATTTCATTGTTCACTGCTCTGTCGCTCATAAGCCATGCTGGACTTCCCTCGGTGGCTGTCAGAGCGCAGAACCAGCTGTTCAGCTGTGTAACAGTGGCAGCACAAAAATAGCCATTCTGCTCAGCACTTCAGCCACATGCACCTCCATAACAGGCACGGGGCTCTGTGCATGACACCCCTCTGTAAAATTGCTGCGTGGTGTGATGGTTGGCACCCACTGTAGTGTCTGAGCCCTGGCTGCCAGGGATAAACCCCATTAGCCATTAGTGCCCTGTCTGCAGGACAGCAGGGTTTTTGGTGTGACAGCTCTCCACTGGTTCCTGGTGGAACAGGGGTCAGTGGTGGAAGCTGGCTTATTCATGCCTGCTTGCCCAACCTTCTTTAGCTGTCACAACTTTTTTCACCTCAATTCTAGGGCAAGAACATTGATCTCTCACACAGACCTGCAGGATAGCTTGGCCCCCTCCTCATTGCCCTCTTCCCCACAGCCAAGCACACATGGAAATTCTCCCACAATAGCTGCCTCCACAGGGAAACCTGGATTCCCACAGGGAAACCTGGATTCCTCCCGAAGCTTTCATTTCCTACCTTTGCACCAACAGCAATAAGAGGCAATACATTAGAAGGAGGAATGTTTCCAGTGGAGAAAGATCACTTTACCAAGGTCTATTTGTGTCTCCTGCTGCATCATGCTGCCTCTTTCTCCTCCCTGCAATTGCCTTTCCTCTGGGTCAGGCCCTACAGAAACAAGTGCACTGTCTTTGCTTTGTTGGGCACCCAAATAAGGGAACATCTGCATCCCCAGAAAGCCTAAGGAAAACTTCTATTTTATCTACTCAGCACTGGTGTAGCCTCACCTTGAGTATTGTGAGCAGTTTTGGGCACCACAATATAAAGTAGATATTAAGCTATTTCCCTTGATCTTAAAACACCAGTGACTTTACCAACTGATGAAACCAGTTTGGGGTACAATTGGAGACAAGCTACCAGCTCAGGTGTGGATCACCTCATCACTGGCACCTAAACTGAGGCCAAAGGAATTTGGAGGGGGTTTTAGTAGCTGACCTTGGAGGGCTCCTGAAAAGTGAACACAGGCACACAAACAACTATTTTTTTTCTCGTCCTTTGACAACAGTAGTACAAATTCATGTGGTTTGGCTGATGGTCAGCTTAAAGGACAGCTTCAACCTGTCAGATAAATGGTGCTGAGAACAGGTATTTCTCCAGTGGATTTTAGATCAAATAGATTAGAAAAGCCTCTGAAGTTTGTGTTCTATATTTAATACTGTGAAATCTAAGCCACAGTAAATAATCTGCAGTAAAACTGTGAGAGCTGATAAGGACAGTAAAGGAGCATGATTTCCTGATAATCTGAAAAATGCACATGTGTGCACAAGATGGGTAAACCTGATACTTATTAAATATTATCACAGACTTGAAGGATCCAAACAGAGTATTAGACCTCCAATGCACTGGCTTTCCACAAATATACAAAAGAAGAATTCTACATCTTACAGAATGCAAATGTTCATAATGGCTGAATGAACTGCAACAGAGGAATGGAAAAATGATACTGGTGTTACTTAAAGTAGTATTTTTAGTGCTGATCACATCTGAAATGCACTGTATAGGATTCTCGTAACATTTTCCCGGGTGACATATCTGTCTATATCAATGTATTCATTTACAGGTGAATGGAAGACTGTATCTGTATTTGATACAGAGAGCCAAGACTGTCGCTTATCCTGCATGTTTCTGCCACAGGGCTGTAAGATCTGCTCTTTCTGCTTTCTTTTTCTCATTTATTTCTTGGTCTCACCCTGGACATACTCCTCCTTCCATTGCTTCTCTAACTATTTGATGAGAAAGCTGTCATATGGGAAAATGACAACATCTCGTTCTCACACGTTTTGATGCAGTACTGGCATTTTCAGGTACCATTACTTGGGAGGGGAAAGTCTGAGGCTCCCTTACAGTGTTGGGGCCCCAAGGGAAAAAGGAGATGCTACTTCTTGCATCTCTTTTGGGCTGAGACATGACATAGGTACCAAATGGTTTGGAGAGAAATGTTTTCTGTGACCAGAAATATAAACTGAGGTGTTTGGGGAACTTCAAATGAACAGAGCAAAGCAGTTGTAGACCACAGGCATCCCCCAGAGGAACGCTGACAATTCAGCAGGGGAATGCAGGATCTTTTGTGCTGGGCAACTAAATTCTACCCAGGTCTTTACAGTTTGTGCCTGGACCTTAGAAATTTCAATCTACATTTGTTCCAGGACCCGCTCGTATAACAGACTAACGACCTGTAAAATTTCAGTTTCAAATGCCTTTGGAGAGTTATAGTAAACATTTTAAAATGGAACTGAAGATACATTTCCAGTCTGCTTTTATTCTTACAACCCATAAAGTAGAAAGCATTTCATATAAAAAACCCACTAAACCAAATGCCCTCTTCTCATTTTAATTTTACTCATGTAATCTATAAACAATTTTATATCAGAACACTGTAAAATGCATGCCCTTCTGCTTCTCGGCTATGTTGAATTTCCAGAGTGGTATGAATTTCTAAGTCTAAGCTTCTGGAGAGAAGGGCTTATAAGAAAATGTTGATGGTCTCTTAACTATTGTGCTCTGACCAACGCTGCAGTAACAGAGAACACCAATAAAGTACTGCAATGCTGTATAATTGTCTTATTAATTGGAACATTATTTACAGAGAGGGCTGCCTTCACAGCATGCACCTACTTTCTGAAATGCTCACAGCACTCAGGACACAGCAGGCAGCCAACATAAAAGTTCAGTTAAAGTAACAGTAAAATAGCCATCCATATAAGTGCAAGTTAATGAATTGAGTCCTCCTGGCAGGAAGACTTGAATGTGAGCAAGCATTTTCAAATTTAAAGAGAGGTGACCTTAAAAGCCTGCCAAACCTCAAAGGTAATGAATCATTTATGATGATGATGGTGAGGCCCTTTAATTTTTAGATGAAGAACAACCCAGCTCAGCTATTCTATTAAAATATGGCGTATGTACATTTTGACAAAGATTGTCTTTGGAAACCAGAAGATAAGAAAGCAAACAACCCTTTTGAGCGCACAGGGATCTACCTTACATTTAAATTAGCTGTTTAAATAGCATTGCACATACTAAATCCTGTGCAAGGCAGTTGTTTATGAAGTCCCTCTTTGACTAAAGTTCTCCACAAACAATGAAAAGGAACTGCCACACTCTCTCTATGCTCCTAAAAAAAGACATTAGTGCCAGCTATTCAACAAAACATTTCATATTTTCAATGTCGCCATAAAATCCCTTCAATTGGCAGAAGGGAAATTACGATGTCTGTTCCTTTGCCTTTGCAGTGTCCAACTGACTTCTCAGCAAATTCAATGGAAAAAAAACCCAAACCAATACAAAGCATCCAGGACCAAGGCTTACTGCTTTGAAGGACAGTTTTTCCCAAGATTAACGTTTCATTATCATATATAAAGTAAAGCACAGCTACTATGTCACTATTCACATTTAAACTTCACTGCTAAGTTCATAAATTACTGCATGGTTTATTCAGCACAGATAGACAACATGGGATTTTAAGAAGTTTTAGGGCAGCCAATATTGTCACAAAATATCTTGCAAAATCCTTTTTATAATTTACTTACTAAAATATCTGCTTACAGACTTTTGGACAGATTGCCCATATTGCTTAGAGTTTGCCAACCTGTCTGAATGCAAAGCAGGAAGATGATTTCTGCTGTTATCACCGAGTTGCCATAAATCAGGCTTTCATTGCAGGCTCTTTAGATGCGTCATTCATGATACTACAACTTGCACTCATTTCTCAGAAGCTGAAGCCAGTTTCTTCCTTGGCAATTCTATGGTATAATAGCAGCCTGAATCCCAGTTCATCTGCAATGAATGTTAAAGCATTTTATGTTAGTAATTCAGTGGAAAACAGAGCACTCCAGTGCCTAATTTCCTCTGTGCAGCTAGTAATTTCTTTTTCACTCTGAAAACACTGAAAATCAACATTGAATATTTTTTTAATGTTTTCTGTGGCGCTTTGAATAAAAACAACTAGTTTGTGGTTTACAAAAAGCACCTGTGAATGTAATACATCCCACCCATGTCTAGGTGCCTATCTGAGACAGACGCTTCTGTTTTCACTACTTGCAATCCAACTTCCACTGCTCTGCAGCTCATGCTTGGTTATGGCAGGGTTCACCACCACCCACCACTACCAAACCCCTACCAGCCTGAAGGGAAGAAGGGCCTCCTCATTCAGGCAGCACCAAGATGCTGGTGGGTTGTAGGCACTGCCAGTTCTTGGGTCTCCCATGTTCATTTGAAGAAAGTTACAGTGCTCCTGAAAAGCAAACAGTGGGAGAGAAAGGAAATCCAGATTCCTGACTTATCTTTATTTCCAATCCCAATTTTTTATCTTTTTTCCTCTACAGAGTAACTTTATTAACTTCAGTATTCTGGATCACATTGGGTTGAGACAGGCAATAGATAAATTGAAGCATTGGTGGCATTTCCTTGGCTCTCTGCCAAGTATAAAACTATTACATATTGTTGCTAGATTTTTATAAATAATCACCAGCCTTCCTCTGAAAAGAAATCGCACTCCAGCAGTGTTTGGGATAGCATTTCTATGATTCTGTGATTTTGCATTAACTAAAGTTGTAGATAGTATCTTCCAGTAGAATCTGCCTTCCAAAAATTATACAGCATCATTATTTTTTTCTAGACAAATATGCCTCAAGAAAGTTTTTCTATGTCTCTATTTGAAAAAAGAAGCTATAAAGACTTAAGAAAAGTCAATTTAACCTACTTCAGTGAGGTAAGCACAGAGATTTAAGCTGGCATATAAATTAAACTAGTGTTCCCATAACATAGATCAGACCAATATATATTTGGTTCCTGGGTGAATCAAGTCACTAGAGGCTTACATTTCAAATGCAAACAACTGTGTTGAAAGAAATGGTTTTTTATGTCCCAATGCTACTGTCCAGTCCTAAGCAACAGAGATGACCCAGGCTCAGGCCAGCCCATAGCAGGCTGGATCCATATCACAGCTGCCTGTTGGGCTGTATTCTGGCACTGAGCCTCTTGTAGTCACCTTCTCCTGTTTCTTTCCTTAATCCTTGTCAATGACAAAGACATTTGCTTGCTGCTGCAAAGATAGTCTTACTTCTTGTTCTTGTCATAAAGTCATGGAACAAAGTTTGAGTTACAAGTATGAAATGTGAGTTGCTGAAACCTGTGAATTCATAGTCTTTTATGATTTCTGGAAGTTTCATCAAATCAAGTTTTGCTTCTGAGTCCAAATGTATCAAAAGCTGTTTATGTTACCAAATGCCAGAATACACAGATGGCATCCATTTAACTGAGTAGGTTTTTACTATTGGTTATGGACATTTCATTATATTAATCTGACATATTCTTGAAGAAGAATTAATCTATTTTTTAGGTCTTTCTTAAGGTAAATAGGTGTTTGGCCAAGTCCTTCTGCCCTTAGTTTTATGAATTATCTTCACTCTAACTGCTCATATGTAAAGAGAATACTGTTGGATCTGTGATGTTTCACTTATTATTTCAGATTAAGAGCTCTTGAAAAGCCTAGTAAATTTTATCATTTTTGTAATTCCAAATGCAGCACCCCAGCCATATGCGTGCCACACTGTACTTTTGAGAGAAAAAAGAAATTAAAAAGCAACCTGCAATCTCCTCAAATATAAAAGACATTGGAAGAAACAAGAACCACACCTCTACAGATGTGTTCTTTGGCCTAGACTGTATTTATTGATGCAGGATATGGATCTAAACCAATGTGAAAATATTCTTCAGAAAGGCTGAACCCAGCCATCTCTTTCTTCAGAGGGTCTGGAAGTATACCTATGGAAGATGGCTGAATTTCACAGTGATCCCTGGAGCCTGAGTTATATTTAGAATAATAGGATTATGTTATTACAACTCTAGCTGTGATAGGGCTGGAGAAGGTTACTTAGACCCTGTGGCTACACTGCTAAATAGAAGAGAGCCAGGAGCTTATCCTCAGTGCTGAGGCTGAGCAGTAAGCACAGACTGATCCATGATGCACAGCTCTTGTCCCTGGGACTTATCTCATCCCTTGTGGTGCCTATGTGGCCCAATGGAAAATGCTTCTTTCAATGTGTTTTTGACCAGTTCAAGATGTCTGAACTAATTTATAACACATGTTGCAGCGTGCCAGGGTGGTGGCTTTGTAACATGAAGCTGCATATGTGTACGGCATGTGTGAGGGGGTAAAACCTGCAGGGATAGCGTTGGAAGATTGTGTAGGATGGAAGAAGTCACACTTTGTGCGGTCTGTCCTGGAGCAGGTCAGTTTGCACAAGTGGGCCCAGGCCCTGGTGAGAGCCAGGAGCTCAGCAGAAAAGTCCATCTCCCATCGGCTTCAGCTGGGAGTACAGTGCAGCTTACAGAGGTGTACAACTCTCCACAGTTCAGCCCAAGACTTAGTGTCTATTTTGCTGCCCAGAGAGCTGAAGAAGTGGCCAAACATTGGCCTTCAGGGTTCTGTTCTGGTTAGAGGTTGGCACTTGTAGGACAGGATTCTGAAGAAACTGGTTTGACTGAGGAGACTCTTGCATGCTGTCTGGGACAAAAAAAGGCACCCTCCTTGAGGCAGGCAAAACCCCAAGACTGGGGAGAAAGCTTTTATCCCAACACTGGGCAGAGCTACCTGGGATTTCAGAATCCTGCAGGAACATTATGGTTCCCTCCTGCCAAATGCAGTCACTTGTGTTGGGAGAAGGAGGTAAAATACTCATGCAGGGCACTCTGCAGCCATTTCCAGACCAGTAAAGGCAACTCCCAGGGAGCAAAGGGGTTTTGGCTACATTCCCAGATATTTCCCATGAACAGCACAGCACATTGCCAGCAAGTTCCTCAGCGAACCTAGCCAAAGCTCTATTATTGATCTTGAATGTCCTCTCCTTTTCCCAGCAAGACACTGGAAATAGCATAAGGCTTTCCATTCACTTGGCAGTGCAGCCTACAGACACAGCAGGGAAGTACCATGGGACCCATCACATGGCAGAGACAGATGGGCTCCTCCTGCTTTTTACCTCCCTTTCCTTTGCCTGTGCTGACTTGAACACCCTCCTCTCTTTCCATGGCAGACTAATCCTCAGGGATATTGCATGGCTGCAGTTGGTAGCATTGATACCATGGCCATTCCAGCTCCCTTAGGCTAAAGTTTTGCAGAGAAAACAGTCTAGCTGAATCCTATAATCATAAAATCACAGAATCGTAGAATATTCTGAGTTGGAAGGGACCCAGTAAGATCTTCTCACACTAAGTGCCACATTTTAGATGTGAGATGTGCAAAAAGAATTTTAGATAACCACGCTGGGATTTTAGCATCTCCATGCACAAGCAAGAGTGCTGGGAATGTTGACTTGGGCTTCTCCCTCAGTGTCTTCCAGTGTAGAGCTGGATGCCAAAGGCTTCTCCTTGGTCCTGAAGGAGGTGGAGGCCGAGTTACAGTTTTCTGAGGGATTGCTGTAGGTGTCAGGTAGGGCTGCCTGTCTCAGTGGCATGGAGTATGGGCCACTGCTATGGAGATAACACTCTCATACTTACGGTATCTTTGGGAGAATTACACGGGAAAGACCTTCTACTCCATCTCCTGATGAAAGTGTGAGGTACTCAAGTTTGATTCCAAAATATCTTGGACCTGTCATGCTAACCGTAACTATGCTACAGCTATGGACCAAGACTAAAGTGAATGCTGTTACCTTGCTTCCTAATAGTAATTTCCTTCTCTTTTTGTCGCTGATCATTCTTTTCTTGGTCAGTGCCATGTGGCTGCTTCAAGGAATTTAGGGAATGCAAATGAAGGGGTGCTTGTTTGTTTGCCTCAGTATTACCTTGAGGCACTTCTCCTGTGCTAGGTGCCCATCACTGGAGCCTGCTCTTCACCCCTGGGTCTCATTTCCAGATATGCTTTCAGGCCCCAGGAGACATTTTGCATAGTTTAAAAATTAGCACTCTGTCTGAAGGTGGGAGGGTTGCCAGCTAGTCAAGCAGCACTGAAGTCATCCCTTTTTCATTCTGCCTGGCTCGGTACTCCACCTTCCAGGAGCAAATTATAGACTTTCATTTCCAATGTTTCCCCTATTCTTGTCTTATTGACCTGCACTTTCCATTGAATTTCATTCTTACTTGTGCAGCGCACTGTCCTGTGACAACAAGATACAGAACTTAACTCTTGTAGTGCTCTTTCTGTTTGGTTTTGTTTGTTTGTTTGTTTAATTTTTTAAAATTTTTAATTTAATCTTTAGGAACCAAATAGTTGGGTAGAAGGAAATAAGGAGGAGGAGGTAAACACAGGGCTGATGGGACACTGAGAAGGAAGATTAGCGAAAGCAGAGAGTCAGATTAGCAGCCAGCAGCCGGAAGTCAGCAGATGCGTGCATAGGCTGTTTACTTCACTGCTGTCCGGGTTGTGCGAAAGAATGAGGTCATGAGGTGCATCCTCTGGGCTCTTCACTACTTTTGCTTTGCTTGTGCCACCTCTAAGCTAGTTTAATCTCTGGAAGGGCTTTCTCTGTTGTCTCAGGGTCATTGCAAACAGTAAGAGGGTGAGTAGGAGCCATTCAAGTCCCTACATTACATATTTAATCATTGTTCCCTCTAATGCAAGGCTTACAGCTATAGGCACACTTTCCATTTAATGCCCTTGGGCCACAGGTAATCTTTCATCTTGCAAGTGACATTCTGGCATTTAAATTACAGCTCTCTGTCCTGCCTTGCAGACTGCAATGACTTTCTTGGCTTTAGAGTGTTTGCTGTCCAGATGGTTCCTGTCAAATAAGAAGCAGGTGGCATCACTGACATGTTGTTTGCCTATGAATTTCTTCAGAAAAACAGAGTATAATTTCAAAATGTTCTTAAGCTTGATGGTCTGTATTATTAAACTGTGTTTCAGTCCTAGGTAGTTTACTAATCTCTATGGGAGTTGGGAAGAGAGAGCCTTGAAAAAGTCTCTGTCTCTTGAAGACAACTATTTCTCATCTTCTTTCCCCCAAGAACTATCACAGCCCCGATAAGCTTAGCTCCCACCTCAAATAATTGCCATTATTTCATCTCCTTTCGTTTAAATCTCTCTCCAGCATTCCCTCCACTAGATGGTACTAGGGCAATGCATTTGTCTTCACAGACTTTCCCAGCCATAACCATAATAAGTGTCCCTGCATATAGAAGGAGAAAAGGGTCAGACTTCTTGGAGTGCAAGAAACTTCTGTTGAAGACCATTAAACTTTAGAGATGACATGCTCAAAATTCAGCAAAGAAAACAGGTGGCCTGAACAAGTATAGCTTGTTTTGCCTCTATTCCAACAATCCTCAACTGCACATATCATGCTCACTTTTCCATGTTTTTGTTTTCATTCATCCTCTAAGGGCTTATATAATTCAGAATATTGATAAAGCAAACAAATAGTAAGCATTATGTTAAAATTAGATCATATCTCTATCTTTGGCCAAAAGTTACCATTTAACCAAAAAATAATTATTTTACCTGTCCTTACCAACACATGCATTATTTGCTGCTGTTCATGGCATCCAAAGCAAGGCAAACCTAACACCTACAGCTTGTGTGGCTGAATCCAGTATCTCGCTGGTGTCACTGGCAGCCAGCAGCCCAGTAAATGACAGTGCCTGTGCACTTCACAATATTCATGTGTCTTACATGTTTTTAATATCAGGACTTTTCTACTTTTGAGACTTTTTTCAATTGGAAGGCTGAGCGAGAGTGCAAAGAGATGAGTGAATCTACACAATCACCGTTCCATCAGGATTTTTCTGTCCTGTGCTGAGCGTGGTACCTTATTCTATAGGCAATGGTTAAAATCAACGTCTATTTGGTTTGTAAGATCATGAGAGGAGGTGGATTACATTTTGCCATTTCTGCTCCAAGAAAAACAGAATTGCAATGAGGTTTGTACAACTTGTGCAGCAATAAAGGAGCAGGACTCCCAGGCTGTGCTGGAGACTCTGACAGCTCATCTGATGAACACAAAGCTGTTTGAAAGAAAAAAATGAAATCAACAACTAGCTGCTAGGGCATGCTGGTATGTCTCCCGGACTTCTAAATCCAAGAATCTCTGATTTTTTTTTTATGAAAAATTTTCAGCCTCTTTTCTCTGTGTGTGATTGGAGGATTTAAAGCATTTTATATATACTTTCTTCTCATATCCCCTGGCTGTAAGATCTCCCTGACCTCTAAAAAACCATTAGAAGAAACAAAAGGAAAAGATAATGTACTTCTCACATTATTAATTTCTCGTAAATCTAGGAGTTTTTGTTTGTTATTAGTGTTACAGTAATCTATGACATTCCTCAGGAAGCTTCAGGTTGACAGTATCCATCTCTGGCCAAGTGTGCGCAAGTAAAGAAAAAAAATGGGATTTTCATTGATCTTAGTATTTTAGTGTACACATTTCAGAATTCTATTAAGAAAAGTTACTTGAGGGAAGACATTTTGAGTTAGTTCTACCACCAGCATTAAAGCAAGATTAATTTTTCCTTTACTTCCCTTTTTCAAAACTGGTGCCATTTTCATGCATGTAAAGAGCTTTTCTGCATGCTAACAACTCTTTACTTTCTAATGAACCTATGACTGACAGAAAGTTGAGCTTTTCTTTCCTCCCACTAATACCACCATTGTATGCGTCTTGTTAACCAGTATTGTGTATCAGTCACAAGCTGACTCCTTTGTGCCTTTGTGAAGTATCAATTTAGTCAGCATTATCTGCTGGGGAGACAATGCCGCCGGTAAACGTGAACGCAAAAATGCTGCGGCATTATGAGCCCTAAAAGCAGTGGTTCGGGAGCCGTGGAGGCCGGGAGGCGGCGAGGCTGCGGCCGGAGAGCGGCTGGCCAGCAGCAGCTGCCCGCTGCAGGGTCGGGGGAGCCGGCGGCAGCCAGCAGAGGACGGACGGGCTGCAGGGACAGCCCGGGGCGCAGGGGCGGCCGGTGCTCGGGCAGCCTCTGCGTGCTGCCTGCTGGCAGGGCTGCTTGGCTGGGAGAAAACCTCTGCCATCCAGATCGGCCTGCCAGCCTGCCTGGGGCTTGACTATGCTGATATCTGACCGGACCGACACATTCCCGGCGTCTATTTTGATTTTTGCCTGATCAGGCTTTCCCTGTAGTAAAGTGATTTCTCTGCATTAACGAAACAACACCAAATGTTGCAGCTCAGCCGCTGGGCCCCGCGCTCCGCTGGGCGTCTGTGGCTCCGCATACCTGCAGATGCGATTTAGCTTCCCTTTGGCCTCCAGGTAGTCTTTAAAGGGAAGGTTAGACCAACGCAGTCTCTCCTTTCATGTTTTCCTGCCTGGGCGATGGTCAGCAGAAACACTCAACCCCCAGTGCACTAGAGAGGGGGAGGGCAGTAGCTCTGTGGGGTTTCTGTGTCTTTGGATGAAATTGTCCCTTTGTTAGTCCAAAATAGCTCAAATTGGGCAGCTTTCCAAGCATGCAGTGAAAGACTTCTGTTTGAGACAGTGCTTAGAGAAGGCTGAGGATGGAGGGCTGAAAAAGAGGTGCCTGACTGGCTGGGTTCCCACTGGAGTGATTAATGTAATGTTGCTGGGATTTTACTGCATTATTAATGAAGTGCCAGGGTGCCTGGAGCACTGGAAAAACATCGCTGAAAAATTATTACTAAAAATCTGAATTGGTGCATTGGGTAACCTTTCATATCACTTTTTTCTTCTTGACCGTAGAGCCCTTATCATGCCAGAGGAAGCCTATAAATAACAACCAGAGAGGGTAAGACTGCGCAGGCTGCTGCTCCCTCCACCTCCCCAAGTAGCGGTGGCCCCACTGGCAGTGGGCCGGGGGTGCCAGGAGCCCGTGGGAGCCGTGCCCGGGGGCTGTGCACGGGCTCAGGGATGCACTCAGCCCCTCTGCATGCTTGGCCAAAGCTTGGGGGCCCAGGGAGGTGATGCCTGTGGAGTTCTGCTTTGCAGAAGAGTATAGAGATCTGACAGGGAATAGCCTGTGCTGGTTGAGGGCTGTTGTTTGCATTGACGAAGCTTGTATCTAGGATGATCAGTGGGAAATATCTCTACTTCTGCTCCCCCCCGGCTCCCCTCAGCTGTTATCTCCTTTTTCATTGGCTTGTCATGCATTTTTTTCTTTTATTTTCTTCTAAATTCTTAACTCTTCAGATCTATATTTTAGTCATCTCTAGAAGCACCTGCGGGCTTGTTTTGAGGAGGTGATTTTTGTTGCCTTTTTTTTTTTTTTTTAAACTGCTGTGCTTTAAACCAGTCTTGCCTGCCTAAAGCTTCCAGTTGCTAAGCGACTTTTCCCCTCCGCCCTTCCCGCAGCCCGGTTGCCATAGCGCTGCCAGCCTTGGCTATCAAGTAGCAGAGAGCAGTCATTACTCAACGAAAAAAAAAACAACCAACCCCACCAAAATCCAGGGCTGCACGGGCCAATCAACATTTTCTTTCCTTTTTAATTCATGTCGCCAGCCGGCGGGAGCATCCCTGTGAGCATCACAGCCGCGGTTGGCCGCTGTGTTATTTTCCTGCGGAAGTTTTTGATTCAGTCTCTGCATTAAACAGGACGGACTGCAGTGCTGACTCACGGACACCTGTGACGTTGGTCATGGCAGCAACAGATCCTGGAGGATGTACTTGCCGAGAAGCTGGTTTGCGTACCTGTGCGACTGGTGTCGCCCCCTCCGTGACTCTAATTCACCCCAGCGCAAGCAGGTGCTCTGCAGCTCTGTGAATCACAGCGCCGTTCCTTAGAAACCAGGTGATACGGGTAGAGCTTTTATCTTGTGACATTTTTTAGTAATAAGAACATCACAGGTACATGAAATATGTGGCGGGATACCATCAAATACTAGAAGGATGCACACTGGTTAAAAATTAGCTTTTCTTTTCAAATCTGCTTTTATATAAAAACAGAAGTGTGCAGAATTAAAATACCTGCTAATAAAGAATTTGGTGGTATAGAATTGCCCGTGTGAGAATGTAAATCACATGAGCTACATTTGAATCGATAGTAGGGGGAAAGAGTCTTTCCCACCAGTAAGTGTTGCAAGCGGTGGTTGAGTTGGACTTGGAATAGTTTCAGTTGTTCTGCGACTCTACTGTCCATTAATCACAGCACTATCCTCCACCTCAGGCTGTCAGTGTAAAGCCTCTCTTAACATCCAGGGAACTTTCTTCCCACGTTCTGTAGCCGGTGAGTTATTGTGATAATAAATGCAGCAAGGAGCTAGACTCCATGTCCTTACATGCCCTTCCATTTATCCAATCCAGCATCTGCCTATTTGAACAAGTGCATCAGATACAGGCAGCGTGCCAGCTATTAAAATGTTAAACCTACTGCCACGGAGCTGCATTGTACATTTTGTTTTTCCCTTGTCCTTGAACAGGACTCACTCCTGGACTAATAGGAGTGTGCTTAATGGTTCCTTGTCTTAAATTCCCTATTTACTCAACTATCTTTTCCCTGATTTGGTACTTTGTATTCCTTTCTCTTCATGCTATTCATGGGAACACAAAATGCATTCTGCAAGGAAAGTTATTTAAGAAACAACCTTTGCCAACTGTATGGAAAACTGATTTCAAAATCCATTTCTGATTCTGATGAAGCATGCAAATCAAATATTTTGAGGGGTGGGAAAAGGATTATTTTAAAAGGTCCTTTTTTAAAATCGAGATGCTTTTGTTCTTTTCAGGAGCTGACATGACATACCTTCAGCTGGGGGGCCTTGCTGCTGTGGTCAGATACAGCTTAGGTTTCAATAAAATCACACTTTTTTGCTGATAAAAAGATGGTTCTCAGCTTTGTTTTCTGTTGTTCTAAGAGAACTCAGAACTTGAGAATGGCTATGTTCAATAAATTAGGAATTGAAGATCTACCACAGACCACAGACCTTTTTTGTCCTGGAAATATTGATTTAAGGGAAAGTATTGTCAGATTTATTATGTGAAGATGCTTGCATAATCACGGAACTTTGGTGATGAACCTTATTCTCAATTAGATTGCTTTAGCTCTAGGCTTCGTTTCATCCAGAAGAGAAATTACTGGAATAAAGGTTAAATATCCAAATCAGAAATATTATTGCCTGTATTCCTTTATGTTTGAAATGGTAATAAAACAAATTGAACATTAACCTAGCAGGACCAAGGCATCTCTATTTGCATGGTTTTGACATCTAAATTGGGCAATAACTTCTCCATGTTGAAATTATGCAATGGTTGTTAGTCAGTCTTTCATTTCCTCAAGCATTTGTGCACAGATTACATCCGCATATTATATTTTATTATGAGTCATTAAAATGCTAATCAACAAAAGTATACTACCACAGTTCCAGGAGAGATCTACATTGTTGAATGGGTCTCCATTTTGATACCTTTCTCATAGCAAACACAACACAGCCACTGAAATCCACACCAGCAGCTTGCTTTTGAAGTCTACAATGTTCGCTTTGTGCACCGCCAGTCTCTCTGTACCTGTTTGTGCTTCTGATTTCTTCCTGGTTTTCTAACCTTCTCTCCCTACACCCACCAACCTGTTCTCAAGGTAAAATCACTGTGTCATAGTTAAGGTGTTTCCATGAAGCTGCCTCCTCTGCTGTCTGATTCCTGTACTTCACCTGCCTGTCGCACTCCCCCAGCTTTTTTCTCTGCTCACATAAAACCTTTGATTTCTGCTTTTCCTCTGTCAGTTCCAGATTTGTTTTTCTTGTTCTGATATCTTTTCTTTCTATCTGACTCTTCTCTCTGATCCCTTACTGCTTTGTCTTCACTACAAAGTACCTCCACACCTCTTGTTTTTCAAGAATTGGTTTCACCATCCATAAATTCTGAAAGTCAAGATATCAATTTGACCAAATAGTACATTGTCCTTAGAGTTATCAGACAGGACATTTACTTTCTCCCTTCAAACTTTTAGTAATGGTAACTTTACATCAGCAGAGTTTCTACCTGGCTGAATCTTTGTTAGTCTGATACTAGAATTACATTCTGGAAAACTGCTATTTATCACTGGATCTGTGCTTATTGTGTTCCACTCTTTTCTACCATTGCCCATACTTAGACATTATGTGGATGATAGCCTTAAGATGAAGGAGAGTAGGTTTAGATTAGGTATTAGGAAGAAATTCTTTTTATAAGGGCAGTGAGACACTGGAACAAGTTGCCCAGAGAGGTTATGGACTCCCCATCCCTGGCAGTGTTCATGGCCAGGCCGGATGGTGCTCTGAGTAACCTGATCTTATGACAGTTGTCCCTGCCTATGGCAAGGGGGTTGGAACTAGATGGTGTTTAAGGCCCCTTCCAACTTAAACCATTCTGTGATTCTACGATTCTAGGATTCTATAATTCCATTATTTATTTTTTTAAACATACTACCCAGATTATTTCTTTAAAAAACATTCATATCTCTCTGATAAGTAAAAATTACTCTGTCTTTCTACTTCTCAAACATTTAAATTAAAATCTAAAATTTTAATGCAAATATTCAAAGATATTTTCCCTTGCTTAGGATAAGTTAGTGGGAAGGAATGTCCAGTTTTAATTCACAGTGCAGTCTACCTCATTCAGAGACAATGCTATATTGGCAGGAGTAATTCCTGTCTTTTAGCCCTACCAGAGCAATTATGTCCCTTTCCCTTGGACTTTGTATCAATTCACTTCTTTGTGTCACTGGCTTATTTCCCTGTATTCCTGGAGCCTGGGACTGTTGGACCTGTATTTGTCTACTTCTCTGTGCTTTTATTTGGACATGGAATTATATGAGCTTAGGTCATGACTTCAAGAAGCCTCGGGTTTATCTGACCACGCACAGTAAAAGCAAGCAAAGGTAAGAGTCATGAGAAATAAGAAAGTTGGCCTGAGTAAAAGAATTACTCTTACTCTCACCTGATAACAGAGTCATAACAGGGATTAGCTGAATCTGGGACTGTCATGACTTAGTTTAGATAGTTGTGACTGAAGAAGGTTGAGGCATTCTGGCTGCTTTCAAAATAAATATGTGGATCATCTGCTCTCATTGGCTCCCACTCCAGTTGGCTTACTTGAGTTTTTTTAAAGTAGCATGTCTGTTTGTTGTGCACCTGGTGCAATTCTATTTTTGGGCTACTATGAGGCATTTTATCAAGTACATAAATCATGTTGAGTACTGCAGTATTTTGAGCATGTGTATGTGCATGTAATTCTAACACATAGCCTCAAAGAAAAACCTTTGTCAGAATTACAGATCGCTAGATATTCATTATTCACCATTGTTTGTATTTCTGTCCAAAACATTTTATTATCTTTTTAGTCTGATAGCAGTTTTCTAGACCACTGTGCAAGCTTTCATGTTATGTAGCAGTTAATCTCACCAAAAAAAAAGAACAACAGGTTCTTTGTCTACCCAAATTCACACTGTTTGCTGTTCGATCTAATCAAAGAAAAATAAGCACCATTCATTTTTATACTACTATTTTTTCCTTCCAGTGTGCTCTCCAAATACTAACACAGTTCATATATACCAGTGGAAAGTGAAAAAGAGAACACATGCAGAAGAGGTTAAATTTCAGTCCAAAACAACTTGTGATAGGAAATAATAATCTCCTCTAAGAGTAAATAGGAGAAACTCTAGCATCTGCTATGGATATTTTGAAGGTCTGGCTGCCATGCATGAATGCTCAGATGTTGCTGTGATGGAGACCTTCAGAAATGAGTGGTTAGATAAAAATCAAGGTCTATATCCTTTGCTTTTTTATTATAGTTTGGTTTAAGCTTTGTCTATATGGGTTTTTTTTCTCAAGTAACAAACATGTAATGAGGTTCCACTTAAAATGATGGTGACTTTAGGTAAGAAGTTTTCTGAGAGCATTATGGGATGAACTTTCTAATGAAAAGTGCATGTTTAGATCCATCAGTATCTGTTTTCAATCCCTTACTTCCATGCCTTTCAATTGTAGTTACCTAAGTAGAATTCTAATTCTTTCTTCTGTCTACAGAGAATAAAATGTAATCGCTCATGGCTTCAGAGATAAATGTGGTTTTGTTGCTGTTGCCATGTTTTCATCTCTTGTATAATTCTTTTATTTTCTTCTCTTTTTGTTTGTTTTTTTTAGCCTAATTCCCTATTCTCTTGTAGATTTGTACTTCAGATTTTAGCCAGAGGCATAAAGTGCTTCTCAGAAAGTCTCTTGAAACTCCTCAGTCCATTCCATGAAATCAGCATGAATGTTCTTCTCTCATGGGACTCCTAGAATAGATAAAAGCTTGCAAGGGCATCTACAAAGTGAAAAACCACAAGAGGGAAAAATACAATCAAGTTGACTACAACTCAGCCTGCCTTTTTACTGTGGGTGAGAAAGACCATCCTTTTATCACAGAATCAAGGCCACAGTCCAGTTTTCACTGAAGACAGTGGAATGTTTTCCCTGAACTTGGCTCAGAGCTGCATCAGTACCCAGCACTCTTCTGCAGTACTCGGCATTGAAGCAAGCACTTATGTACAGTCAGGCCATGGCAATACCCCAAATCACTGTTTCCTCCCCAGACCGGGCAACTCTCTGGCAATGTTTTATGCTCGTATGATTCTTTAGGGCTTTTATTACTTTATCGAAGCTTTAAGACTACAAGTTATATTTTTTGGGATGCCATACGCACCATGCAGCCTAACTCTCGGTAAAAATCATTTGGACTTTCAAGTCAGGTTGATACAGAAGGGGAGAACTTACACGGTTTTGAGGTATGATTTACAAGTAGCATTATTTCTCTTTCTTTTCAGTCTCTCTGTGGTTCCAAGTCACAGTACGGCCATCTTGTACAGCTCCCTTAGGGCAAGATGAACCTCAAATTAATTTAATTTGGCCTTTTAGGATCTATCTTGCTCTGTGGGAACCACCATTTGCACAAGAAATACCAAACATCAGCCACTTACTGTTAATACAGGAAGCAGAACCAAAATTTATTGTCGTTCTTAAATAAAATTTATCTGCATCATTTACAAGCCTTTAAATGTGACCTTTCATAAATAGATAATAAACTTTTCATATCCCTGAACATAGTGTCGTTAGGCCATGATGTACAGAGGCAATCAAGCTTCTGACTCTAAGTTAGGTTTTGGTAGAACTTCAGGTACTTCAGCATCAACTGTGAGCCTTTGAGGATCTACTCCCAGAGAGTATGGAATACACAAAAGCATTCCAGAACCATATACCTTTTAATACCACTGTTCCCCTCCGCTTGCCCTGGAAAACCTTGCAAAGAGCCTTGGTTGCTTTGTTCACACATCACCCTGACCTGGGCAGGAAGGATTCTTTGTTGCGCTCACTTCAGGAGTGCCTGAGGTGCAGGTGATGATGGGATGTTAGGGAAGGTGCATGTAAGTCCTCCGTCTGCAATAAGTTCTACAAGGTGCCTGGGCAGTGACTAAAGACATCTTGGAACAATAGTTCAAAGACTTGGATAACAGAAATCTCAGGAAGGGAATTTCTGTGTGGGGAAAGTTCATGCCATCTCATTTTTGCTGCTTTACTGAAATACTTCAATGACAATGCAGATTCTTAACGTTTCCCATAATGGTATCTCCAGAAAGGAATTCATATCTCAATAGGGCAAAAGAGACACCTCTAGAGGGCTGTCTCCCTCCACTTTCCCTACTGGAACCATGGGGAACTAAACTTTCAGTGGAGGTGCTTCATTTAGATGCCTTCAACCAGACACTAAACTACTTGGAGTTTGATATATGGAGGAAATGACTGAGATGTTGAACTTAATTTGCAGGAGATCTAGGACAAACTTCTTCTCTCTTTCAGCAAACGAAAGGTTCATCTTCAAACAGGGGGAAGAATGAGGTTTCCTTCACCCATTCTCTATAGTAAGTGGTGGAGAAACGTATTTTTGCTCAGCACTGAAGCAAGTCAGTATCTGGTCTGGCACTGTTTAGTTCAAATCTTTCTCTTTTTAGAACTTGTACAACAGCCACACTGCACATTGAGCTGAATAGAAAAACATGGAGAGAATGTGCCTGTGGAGAGGAGACAGGCGTTGTTTCCGCGTTTGAGTACACACTGTATGCACAGTTACGTACATCACCACTGACTGTCGCTCCTGCAGGAAAAGTGAATCACCATTTGTGCTCAGCAACACAGTGGTTCAGAAGCAAAACCCAAAGTTTTTGTTCGCTTTTTTTTTTTCATTCCATTGGCTAAAGGAAGTATGTAATATACTGTCTAACGTACAATACTTTAATGTTTTCTGTCTTGTAAAGTTACAGGTTTTTGTCATGCATTCAGTGAATCCTAGCTGTCTGAAATCTCTCTGACAGAAACTTCCCTGTTTCCCCACCCTTGCTCCCACTTTGCCAGATATAAATCTTTTCAAAATAGCATCTCTCTCCACCGCCACTCCCCACAAAATCTCTTTCTGTGATGCCATAATTATAAAAATTAATGCATCGATAAGGAAGAACTGACCTCAGGTGTCTGTCACTCTGTAAAACTAAGCAGGTAACATGTTCGTTTTCACCATGTCCAGGGCTTTCAGAGCAGTCCCAGCAATCATGAATCTGTTTAAATTCCTTTAAATATGTCTCTTTAACCTTTGAAGACCTCCTACTAGCAATTGACAAACTACTTTCGGCAGCAAATTAACTGTATTTGCAGCTCTTTAATGGCTTTTGGTTCAGAGATTAGTAAACACTTTCATGTCATATGCAGGATGTACACTTATTTAGATATATGTAAGAGAGTTTTCAAAGTAACTGCACTGAATGGAGTTAAATGTATTTCTTCTAGGACGTTTCTGAAAATCCTAAGATTTCTCAGTAGTGAAGCTTGAGAAAGCTGGTGCTGCCTCTGTACTTTAGCTTTGGTTCAATGCTCTGCTGCTAAGATTTCTACCCTACCAGATGCTGCTTGGGGCACACCGAGCCAGGGCTGGAGTCCTGTCAACCCATCCCCTGGAAGGTGCCTGATGCTCGGGGCTGGGGCTGCCCCTGGTGTTCCTGGCTGCCCTGCTCCTGGCTGGGGCTGTGGCACAGCCCTGGCTGACAAGGCTCTGCCCTGCCACCCACCCAGCTCAGAGAGCAACCTCTGCCCCCGCCATCCCAGCCCCAGGGAGCAGCCTGTCCTTCCCTTCTGGAGAGGGGTGTTATCTCTGCATGGGAGAGGCTGAAAATACACCCTGGTTTTCTTGAGAACGTAAAACCAAAACAAACTTTATTTGTAAGGACATCTGAGGATTTCCCCCAACATATTCCTTTCTGCAAGGCTACTGCATGCTACAACCAGTCATCAGCTATCATTGCTCCACAACAGGTCAAAACAATGAAAATCAGTATCACAGCACAACTTACACTGAGAAATAGGGTAATTTATATGCAGTAAGATTTACTAGAAGTGTTGAGATTACTGCTGAGCAGGGCTATTCCGTCCATGAGTACCAATGATCTCTGTTAAAGTATGGCCTTTTCACATGGTTAAATGGGCACTGGAAGTCAGCTGCCTTGAAGATGACGCTGCTCTGAGAATCTGTGAATTTTCACTGGATTCTGTTGTTCAAAAGTCCAAAAGTAAAATGTCATTAAAGAGCATCGTTATTGGGAGTGGATGTGCAGAGTATTGGGGCACACTCATGCACTCACTCACCCACACGTGAGAAAACGTGACTGGGAAAGAAGTGTCAGTGGAAAAGCAAGAGGGAAGGGAAGACACGTGAATATTTTGGTTGGCAAATGTCATTTTGCACAGTACGAGTTCTTGTCAGACCCAGGATTTTGTATCAAAAGTGCTTTGGATCTTGATGAGCTGCACAGCAGGAACAAGTAGATGTAGAGAATTACCACATTGTTAATAGCTCAAGGTCTTCTTCCTCTCTATTGCTCTCACAATGGGTCACCGATAAGAGCTAGGATGTTTGTTTTGGTTAGTGGGTTTGGGTTTTTTCCCCCAGTTGTAGCCATTTGATAAAACCACAGCACTATTTCCCTCCCCCTGTGTCCCTGACATACCACAAAACAACGACAAGGGAGAAGGCAGAACAAAATAGCAGATGATAAAAATGTGAGATGGTCACAGCGGTGCAGTGGGAGCACAGAAGTTCAGAGGTACAGAAGAGCAGTGCAATACTCTGGGAGAAGAGAATACATTAATTATAGGGACAGTTTTATTTATCCAGTCTTATGTTCTCATACAGTTTTATTGATCATAGAACAGTTTAGCATACCAGCAGGAATGCTTTTTTCTATCCCACTGCGTACTACTAAAAACCCAGAGATATTTTACAGTTACAGGGGTCAACAGAATTTATTTTTTACGTGTAGTCCCATTTCAATACCCAATTTTTAGCAGTACTAGTTGCCATTAATGTTTCTACTGATGAATGTATATAAACAGCAGTTCACAAAACTTCAATGGATTCGTTTGAACCTCATCTTAAGTTCAATAAACCAAGGATACAGACACATCAAGACAGTTTTAATGTCTCATCAAAAATATTGATCATTGCATTGGCTTTTTATTTTTTACAAAGTCTTCAGTAAGACCAAAACCTCTTTCTTTTTTTTTCTTTTTTTTTCTTTTTTCCCTGTCCAAAGGAGCAGACAGAGGGCTCTTAACTACATGGTAGAAAATATGGAAAATCTCATAGTAAATATCATTTTTCTCTTCCCTCAAGCAGGAAAGCAGTTAATATTTGCTTTTTGCTTAACAGAGATATGCCCCTATATAAGATTTTGGTCCTGACTTCTGTCACACAGTTGTGACTCAAAACATTGGGAATTGCACTTCTTGGTTAAAACACTTGCTACCTGAGAAAAGGATCTTATTTCTAATCACTGCCCTAGTATTAGTGCTTCTAAAAATAACCTTCTTGTCTCCAGTCTCGGCAGTATTCTTCCAGTGCGGTTATTGAGAACCACTGAACCTGAAATATGGTTATTGCCTGTCTCATTAGGTCAGTCTCACACTTAATTATTGAATGTAAGTTGTGTTGACATTGCAAAGTTAGGCAGTTTGTCTCTGCTTTGGTTCTCTTGGTAAACCCTGAACCTTGTGCTTCTGCTGACACAACACATAGCAGTTTTTTTTCAACTACCTAACAGTTTCAGTTTATTTGAGCCATGTGGAGAAATAGTGGATTTCTTCTTATCTTTCTCGCTTATGTCCAGTATTTTCTGCTTGACTTCACTGGCTTATTGTAGCTCTCCTTCAAAAAAGTGACAGGACATACATTGAGATTAGGAGCCAAAACGGTCTTCAGCTTTCCTCAGAGAGAAACATGCCTAAAATAATATCAATTTTGAGCACTTTTTTATAGCTAATATCACTTAACAAAAGCTGTTACAAAATGAATGTGATGACCTCTACATTTCCAAATAGGTCATTTGGATTTAGTACTGCTGTAAATATAAAGACACTGTTCAGTGCTACTGCCAACATTTCCACAAACTCAAGACACTCTAACAGTCCCTGGCACAGACACCATTAGTACCAAGCGAGCTGTATCTTCTCTCACAAGTGTGAAGTCTGACAACTTCAGGGTGCCAATTCTACAGTTCTTCTGTCAACTTGTGTACCAAACATACTGGCAGTCTGGGTGTAACCCTTCCCCTTAGTAGCCTGTGAACACAAGATTGTTTTATCAAAACATCATCTTGAGATTAAGTTTCAACACTCAAGGGAGATGATAATTTAGAAGGATTTGCCATTTACCAAATGCTATAATGACAATACTGGTACCTAGCTTGGCAAAGCTTTGTCATCGTAAAATTCCAGGAATGTACTTTTCCACAGTCATCTGCAGCCTTTCAGGCAGGCGTCTGGTCTGTGCAAACAGCTCCACAGATCTCTGTAGAAAAATTGATGATCCTCATCAGTTTAGACTGTTTTCTGGTTCATATCATAGAATTCTTTATCCTGATAGTAAAAAATTGTTTGATGAGCTCTCCAACAAATAGGTCCTGACCTTCTATGCACAGTTGCTGTGCTGTATCAAATTGCAAGGACTTTGCTAAAAATGATTGTGTTGTCTTCTGCTTGTGTTCTCACAGAATGTCAACAAACTGCTACCAAACTAAAGTAACATGATCTGGCTGAGACTGTGCTAATAACTAAGTTCAGATCCTCAAGTGTTTTCAGCCCTACTGAAGCCCTGTTAAAAACAAAAATACTTAAGTATTTACAAGAGCATGGGTCCACCTTGCGTGTCATATACATAAAAATTACCACAGGGCTGCTGTGTTCCTAACAAACATGCAGGATGGAAGGTAGAAGTCAGAAAATATGAATTCAAAATTATATCACAGGAAGGCAAAAATTTGACCATAACTAGACTGAGTAACTCTACACCTTCCTAAGCCAAATCATCAGAGAAATGTAACAGAAAAAATACCCAAACATTATTTAAGATGAAAAGCTGGTCTAAGAAGGAGAGGAGACAGCTGTGTATGTGAGGCTATGTTGCATAAAGACACAGCAACAGGTGATTCCAAAATGAAGCAATGGAGTTGCTGCCATAAGTCAGGTTGCACAAATCTTATGAGGAGTGGCTGAGGCAGCTGGGGTTGTTTAGCCTGCAGAAGCGGATGATCAAGGGTGATCTTATTGCTCCCTACAACTACCTGAAAGGAGCTTGTAGCCAGGTAGAGGTTGGCCTCTTGTCCCAGACAACTAGTGACAGGACAAGAGGAAATGTCCTCAAGCTATGCCAGGGAAGGTTCAGGTTGGATATTAGGAGGAATTTCTTCACAGAACGGGTGATTAGACATTGGAACAGGCTGCCTGTGGAGGTTGTAGAGTCACTGTCCTTGGAAGTGTTTAAGAAAAGACTGGATGTGGCACTCAGTGCCATGGTCTGGTTGACAGGCTGGTGTTTAGTCATAGGCTGCACTCGATGAGGTCTCAGACATCTTTTCCAACTTAACTGCTTCTGTGATCATTCATTTTTGTATGAGGCAGGGGGAAGAGTGATCTCTGTGGCTGCAGGACATAGGAGTGGAGAGGACTGAGGGGGAGCAGAACATCTGGCCTGTTAGACCCAGCTCATCAAAGAGGAAAAGGGTTTTAGAGAATAAGTGGGCCATGCAGATGGGGCAGAAAAAAACTTTAAAGCGGGAGAAACCAATATAGTTTTTACTGCTTCACTTACTGCTTCTCTGGGTCTCACTTCCACCCCCCAAAACAGAGTAGTAAATTCATTACTAAAATTATAAAGATTGCTGTTTTCCTTTCTCTCAAAGGGGGAAGGTGCCACAGGTGGGAGTGGTGGACGAGCAGTGCACGGACAGCCCTGTCCCGCTGTCCCACTGAACATCCCCGGGAGAGTGTCCCATGGGATCTGAAAAGCCCAGCTCATGGACGGACACACACTGTGATGAGTCTGTGGGGTCTCTATCCCAAACCCACGGGTGAAGTGCAGCTGCAGCCAGCGTTGCTGTGTGCAGCGAGTCATTTGTCTACAGGATAATGTCACTTGTCAGCAGTCTGCTCTGGAATAAGAGTGTGTGTGTGTGTGTGTGTGTGTGTGTGTCCCCCCGCCATGAAGTGTTTTATGCACTGAATTTTTTATTTGATTATGACAAATACAGATTTCGATTCTGTTTTCCAAGGTGATTTGTTTTGATACCTTCATGTACTGGTCTTCACTGCTTGCCCAACAGTGGGAAAATGGGAGCTGTCGCTTCAGCTCCGTACTCAGAGCTGGGTGCATTAAACTGGCCTAAATCTTTAGACATGACATTTTATCTGGCCTGAAGCAGAACAGACACATTCTGTGATGATGCATCTCCTGTGAGTGCAGCAAAAGTCCCTTTGTAGACAATTCTTTCTTCGGAAATCCTCTTCTACATGACTCCATGTCTGCATGCATTGAATCCCATAAAGTGAATGTACTTGACTTTGAATAGACATCTCTCACAGAATGCAGAAGTTGCAAGTCTTGTTCTTTGCCAAAATGCAAGCCCCTCAAGAAGACAAGAGGTAGCTGGTTAGAAGTCGGGACAGACAGCAACCTTGCATCCCACGGCAGCTGGTGGCAGTCAATGCTGCTCTGTAGTAACTGTGTAACTTCATGGGTTTTTACCTTACTCTGTGTGCTAAGTAGCTTATTCTTTCACTGAGGGGTAAGAAACCTCAAATTACCTCATGCACCCCACAGCCTGCATAAGCACCACATCCTTTAATTACACATTGTGCTAAAAAGTGCTATTTTTTATCAGTTTTTAATTTGCTACCTTACAATTTCACTGAATGTCTCCATAGTCTGGTGTTGAGCCAAGGAACAGAGTGTCTCAACAAAGCTTTTTATCTATCTTGACTGTACTATTCCTTACTTTAACTACTATTATCGTGTTCTCTTTTAAATGCCTACCTTGTGAAACGAACTCTCCCAATCATTTCAATCTATGCATGCACGGGTTTTCTGTACTCCTAATCATTCCTGTTGTCTTCCTCGCAATACCCACAACCTCTGTTTTGTACTGTGTTCTGTTGGCAGATGGTGAAAGTACTGCTGCAACCTGTTTTCTTTTAATATAATGGGTACATAGTAATTTGTGTGTGTGTGTTTTTTCTCAATGTGCAGGCAATATAAGGACAGGTTTTGATTCTGAATATAGTTGCATACTGAAGAAAGGCTTTCACTTGAGCTGTCCCTAGTGGTAAACAGGTGTCCTTCCCAAATAAGAATTCCAAATAATTCCAAGTTTCCCTTTACACGCGTGTTATCTATTGACATAGAGCTTAATCTGACATTGTGCTGTTTGTTTACCTCACTAGGGTAAGTTCCTCTGATGTTCCTTGGGGTCTTTTCAGGATTTGACCAGCCTTCACAGCCATCCCAGCGTGTGGCTCACGGCCAAGTCTGTAATTTGAGGAACTATTTAAGCCAAAATAAGCTTTCACTAGTCCCCAGCTGCTCACTTGCTGCTTTATAGAGCCATACATGTTTGCGCGGTTACGCCATGAACCAGGCTGGGTAACAGGCCTGGCTGAAGGCTGACACATGGCCTGAGCCCATGTCCTGTCCCTCTGAGCATGGAGCTGTGGAAGCAGCTGCGTCCACAAAAGGGTGGCAGCAGTGCAGAGGCGAGAATGAGCCATAGAGAGTGGAGGAGATTGGGGACCCCTTCTTTCAGTGGCAGTGCTTTCTGAAACTGTCAAGCAATCTGTGACTTACAGCCTTTTTCAAGAATGGCAAACTGTGTTAGAACAAGCTTTATGCAAAAGTATCTGTAATCAACAGACAGTCTGAGGATACCTAGGCTGAACACCTCAGCTGAAGCCCCTGCCGCAGGTGGCTTTGCTGTGTGTGTGCCTCTCTGTGCCCCAGAATTCTCCATCCTGGTATCTCATCAGAAGGGAGATTTCAAGAGCTTTCCTCCAAATTTTGGTATGAGATACTGTTGAAAAGCAGAGCTGGAGTGCTGCATTAAAAATCAAATTGGATTGGTTTGGTGTATATCAAACATCAGATACATAGCCGAGGCTATTAGGAACTTCCAACAACAGGCAGATGAAGAATCGTTAGCCTTGAAAACCTGGAGGATGAGATTACAAACACACGAGCCAATAAATCACACAGGTTGGTTTTGCAAAAGCTGATATGGTATAGCAGCAAATTGTTTATGCTCTGATGAGTCAGCTGGATCAGTGTCGAATCTTCGTTGGGATAAAAGATTTTCGTTTTAATTCATACTCTTTCCCAAAGGGCTTCTATGCAGACTTTCTATCCAACACCTCTGGTCAATTTCAGGATTACAAATAGAAAATCTAAAAGAGATGAAACTGCTAAAACAGAATTATTGCAGGATTACCTCAAGATGCAGATTTGGCATTGAAGGATCTCCAGAGTAAAGCAGCATTACATGATTTAAGTTCAATTCTATCCCAATCATTTAAAAGTTTTTCTAGTATATTCTTATAACCTCAGCTTTAATCTCATCTCCTTTTGAGAGAAAATTCCCTAAACCACTTATTTCTAAGGGGGACTTCAGGGCTGACATGATGTTTTTATTACCTTTTCTAAAACCTTGACAAAAATTGTCTAATCACAGAAAGAGTAATAAAGTTGGGAAGCGTGACACAGATAGAGAACCTTATGCTTGTGATGAATGTAACATTTCTTCAACTGCTATGAATTGATTTGATACCACAAATTATTACACTTTTGAAAGTCTTCCCTGCAATAATGCCCTAAACATTTGTAGCATAAAAAGCAGACTTATTAATGTAATAATGAAAATAAGAAAATGCAACTGAGGCAAAGAGGAGTTGATACTAGCCTACTGTTACACCAAGCAAATGATAACATGGCTACATCAAAAAATAATGGTTTGACAGAGGTATAAGGAGTATTTTAGGCTTTGTGTCATCTGTCCTTTTGTCCTAGTTTACTCTGGACTTGTCACTACCAACATAGAGGCAGACACTTAATCTGAGTAAGTCCTTTCCTTCTTCCTGTGTCTGCTTTCTACTGGTACATCTCAGACCACTCGTTCTGTTCTCCACATGTTACACATCATAATTTCAAATGTAATCTGCCAATAGGTGGATCGAAAAATATTTTTCCAGACTGCCTCTACACTTAATTAAAAATAAAATAAAAAAAAATCCAATGTGGCATCATCTCAACTTTTTTTTTTTTTTTTAGGTCACCTTTTGGTAGGAGAAGAAGCTTTGATAGTGAAGAGTTATCTTTTACTTGGGATTTTTTGTTTTAATGGTGGTCTCTGCTGCTGTAAACCAAAAGGGTGATAATTAGTGTCTCCTACTGTTTACGCCTGCTGCCATCTACAACGATGAGCTATTATTATTCTGTCTGCTAATACTTGGAAAGGATATCAGTTGGAGAACTAATCCAAATTACAGCAAGTAAAGATCATTGTCACAAATGCCTGAAATGGAGACATTGTTACAGATGTTAGAAATGAAAGGATTTCATTATATTGAATCATGCGGTCCATCTGCCAAGACTGTGCTTTGCTGCGCAGCCTCTAATGTCTCACACAAGTGCTAGAATGCTGTAAGTATTAAATAGGTCATTCTCTTCGAAATACATTGTATTCACCCGAAAAACTTTTCCATAATTATGGTGCGACGTAGACCTTATCTTGAACAGTGGTCCAGTTCAGCGGGGCTTTATGGCGGTCTGCTGGTCTTCCTGCTCATTTCCAGTTACTGGCCTGGAGTCACTGTGAGGTGATTACTAGATTAGACACGCTTTCTGTGGAGAACTAGACTGCAAAACAGCCTAGAATATACTGTTGGGGTTTTAATTCTTTATTTTTTCTTTACTTTTTTGGTTGGGTTTTTTTTCTTGTAAAGGAGTTAGGCTTTTGTTGAAAAGAGGTCCTCACCATTGTAAAAACTGTCAAAAACTGCTATTCTGCATCTCTATACGGTTTCTTCACAGGCACACATCTTGTAGATGAACACGGTACATTCACTGTTACACTTGCGTTCGCTGGTAGAAATCCAGAAGACAAGGAGCACTAGAGAGTTCCAGCATAGGGATTTCAGGTTGTTTGGCATGTACTGCCCTTGGCAATAGGAAGACAGAGATGCTGCCATCTTCAGCAATTTGGAGGAAGGTGTCTCCGAGCCACCTGGAGTGCTGCATACATCACCCTGCTGAGTGATGTGATTCAACAATTCTCCTTTTACTTGACCATGAGTGGCATGGGATCCCCTGCACTCTTTTTTTGTTTCCAGTTCTCTGCTGTGAGTATATGACTCAGAAGCCACAGAAATTATGTAGAAGCCACCTGGCAATCCTCCTCTTGAAGGTGGTACAGGACTCCCTCCACCTCTGACTGAGTCTTCTTTTACCATTTCTCATTGCCTTCATCCCCCTAAGAAAATCTTCCTGTATGTTACTGACATCTGTTGCAATCGATACCTAGTGCTAAGTAAAAGTTGGACACTCACAGAAAGTGTCACCAACGCATCTTGCTGATTAAAATCCATAAGCACGAAAAAATAATGTTTCAGTATTTCAAATAAATTTTAATTCTTGACTACATGTCCTTCAAGTCTGGCACTCTATAAAGTCTTAAACTTTTTTATTCCTTCCTGTAAATAAATCTGACTGCAAAAATAGTTCAATTCCCTCATGACACGTAAGGGAGAAAACCTCAACATTTTCTTATGTAAACTCATGAATGACAGCAGCTGAAAGTTAAATATATTTGATCATTCAGCCTTTCAAGTCATCTCCTTAACTAGATAGGAAAGTTTCAGTGGGATGTTAAAATGTTGAATGTGTGTGGGAGGGATCTACACTTTACAATGCTGAGGACCAGGAAATTGTGTTGTTCATGGTGCATGTGTAAAAAGTAATGAAGTGCTTTCTTACAGTGCTTACTTTTACAGTTTCTTACTAAATGCTTTCTTACAGTTGCTAAGGTATTGATTAAAAAAATAAAAAGGATTTGAGAAGATAGTTCATTTTAAGTATCATGTTCAGTTCATGTATCTTGGATAACTGACTTGTAGCTCAATTTTAGATGCCTGTTGGATAATTATTCCCAAAGTGAGGACCAAGGTTCTTTAAGAAGTTAAGGGGTAGAGGTCTTCAGAGACACCTTCATCTCTTTCTCTTTTTAGGCACCTTGGTGAACCAGCCTTCATAAAATAAGTGTTTAAATGCTAAACTGTAGCACTTATTGTAGGCAGATAGTGCTGTAGATTCACTAACCACACTGCTGATTATATTTCCAGTAGTGCAATTCCTTAAACTCTGATTGCTGTAATCCGAAATAATAGTGCAGTATGCTGTTTATCGTATCTTTTTCGTAGAGATTCCTACTTGCAGTCTACATTTGTTTAATGGAGAAGTTCAAAAGGTAATACGCTGCTCCAGCTGATCAAAGACGTAAATGAGGGGTTTTCTCTCTGGTTTATTCAATGTATGCAAATATCTCTTGTTTTTCCCTCACCTCTCTGTCTCCCCATTGTTTCCTTGTTTTAGTTATGTTTACTGTTACTATACATTTTTAATGAGGTGTCCATAGCTGCTTTCCTAAGAAACTATTGATTCTGTCTGTGCCTGTCAGTCGGTCTGTTTCAGTCCTCTCTAAACTCAGTATCTTTTGAAGCCATGGCTCCAGTTCAGCTGAATTTGTCAAAGGGATTGAAAGTTGATGTTTTTGTGAGTTTTAAGGAGCTAAAAGCTTTGCTAGGTAGGCAGGCACATCAGCAGGCCACTGCTGGAGAGGCTCCAGCCTTTGATGTGTCCAGCTTTCCCGTTAACCAACGAGCATGTGTGTTCTGGCCTGCTGGTCAGAATCCACACAGCTTGGAACAAGTCCAAGCACATGATATGAATCACATTCCCCAACAGTTACCCTTTTGCTAGACTAAGCAATCCAAGGCCTTTTAGTTTACTCTTGTAAAACAAGCTCTCCTTTCCTTGGATTACCTGAATATCATTTGCAACTGTTGGAATTTCAGCCCTTCTCTCTTAAGCATGGATGAGCAGAGCTGCTCACTGGACTCCAGCTGAGGTCACATTAGGACTAGGTGGTGTTAATTTTTGCTTGACCCCAACGGGACTATTGTGGCTGATTTAAGACATTTTGAAAACCAGCAAGATCTCTAGCACACTGAAGATGACTTTTCTTGGACTGGGAAAGTCAGGAGTTACTAACTTAAGATTTTTTTCCTTTTATTTGCTTGATGTTTTAAGCAGTAAGATCAGTTTTATGAAAATGGAACTCTGTGAAATTCTAGAAAGTACTTCAAGGCTTTGTTCAGAATTTATCTTTTAAAGGAGATTAGTAATTTCTTGCCTTCTCCCTCATTTAGTTTGTAGGAATAGATCTCACAGTAGCAAATTTTACTGCTTGGCCATCCAGTCCTCTGTACCCTGCAGGAAAAAAGCTATTTTTTTAACAAGCTGTTATAGATATTACTCTTACAATGTCTCTACGTCTGATAAGAAAGGGAAAGATGAGTGCAGGCAAGCAGCTGAACTAACTGGAAGACAGAAAAAGAGAAAGCAAAGCTCTTTTGCATTGTGGCTGTAGAGATGGCTGAGCATTTAATGTTGGGCATTAGTACTCAGCACTTAAATGTATGCTTGAACTGTAACTTCTGGTTGCTAAAAGATTTTCTGGCCAAGGAAGTGGGTGTGTGAGTGTCTGGCAAGTGTCCTTCAAACTTGTGTCACAAAAGAGAAACTATCTTCTGGCCTGTTTGAAGTTTGATTTTTTCACATACTCTTGTAGATTTTTAGCTGAAATACTGAACATATGTTTGAATTTTGTTCATCTTTTCTTTGGCTGAAAAACAGAAAAGGGTAAAATGAAAACAGTTTTTCTTTATAACAAGGGAGGATTAATTTTTCTACCTAGCGGAAAAGTATTGAGTTACGCTATTTCATATGAAAGTCAGGTCTCAGTAATGAAAGTGTTTTTTCTTTTATGTGATAAGATGGGCAGACTATAAAGCAGCTATAAAAAAAGAGAAATAGAAAATATATTGCTACAAAGAGCTACACTGTGTGCTTTTTGTTAGGATTGTTTTGTAAAACCGACTTGCTGAAGGTAATCCACAAATAGGCTTAAAAATAAGCCTCAGAATTTTATTCTGAATATCTCATCAACAAAAATAAGGAGAACATTATGCATATTGACGGAGACGAATCTTTGTGTCAAGTATTCACTGCAGTTTCAGAGCTGTTGCATCTTTAAATGTGTCTGCAAAACACCTTCGGACCTCTGTTTTGCTCTCTTAAGTGAAGGTTTCCCAATGGTTTCTATTCATTAACATGAAAAAGGCAATCAACCACATATATTTAGATAACTAAAGCTACAAGGAGCATCTGTTTTCCAGACATCTCTGTGTTGTACGTGACCTGTGGTCCGGTTTGGCTGAAATCTGATAGCGTTGTATAATTTCACATGCCATCATTAGAACATTCCTCCGAGGGGCAAAGGAACAGGCCCAGAGCCTGGGAGCGGCATCCTTGGGTGATCTTCCCGCTCTTAAGGAAGCTCCGTGCAGAATCACATCCAGCACATATGGAACAGTGCCCTGAGGATGGGCACGCAGGCTTTGGCGGGCAGGCGTGAGCTGGCCAGCACGCTGAGCGCACAGGAGCCCCGTAGCAGCGCTAGAGCAACGATCAGCGCGTCCCAGGGCAAGGTTTAATAGCCGTGGCTCAGTCAACCACAGCGACCGTCTTGGCACGCGGGCTTGCACAGCGGCTTGCGAGGGCACGCAGAGACATCCCCCCTTCCAGCTGCACCAGGCGTGTACGTGCAGGGAGAACAGAGACCATGTGCATGTCAGCCAGCACCGCGATGCATTAGGAGCGGATCAATAGATCTGCTGCTAGATGCTGAGCCTCCTACGTCTTCAATAAACGTGGTCTGAGGTTTTGACTCAGAGTAGGTCTTATGGGGTGCTCCGGACCAAATGTCTCTGGGGCACATGTGGTTAGAAACTGTCTGATGTTAGGTTTGGGTGCTGTGGTTTTGACCCCCGCATGGGGATGGAGCACATTTGGGGAGCACCTGGTGTGGGGCTTGAGATTTAGGTTCTCTGAAGGAAACACAGTTTGCATATACAAGCCCCATTCCTTTTACACAACAATGAGCAGCAAGTGTGACTGACTGGGGAATTTGATTCAAAACTGCTTTAAGGGTTCAAGCCAAAATCTCAGTGTAGACACAGTCTAATTAATTTTCTAATTATATTTGCTCACTTGTTCAACATCTCCTTCAGATCAACAAGATGTGTACAATTTATGTACAACTCAAAATCCAGTGTCATTCCACATGCTTTCTCATGAAAGAGCACGTCAGTAGTTTGAAATTGAAGAATGGGCCATAATGAGGTGGAAAAATCCAAATTTTTATTTCAATGGCTTCCTCTGGAAAGTAACATGAGTTGTATCAATATGAATTTTACTTACATTGTAATGCTGCATAAGTAATGGATTTAAACTCCAGGGAAACAACTCAAGCTATCAGAAGTCCTGAAATTGTGGCTACCACTGCAACATGATTGTTTACACAAACTTAAGAGTTATGTTATGTTTTTGTGAATTTTTCCATGTGGTATATAAAGGAGTTTGGACAAGGAAAGTGATTTGAATGCAAAACCTACTCAAGCTTCTTGAATGCTTAGCAGCCTCTACCCTTACAAACTTGCGAAAAATGCAACAGCATAAGACTTAAAAGTATATGTTTTAATTGAAACCATAATTTCTAATCAACACTGAGAGTTACACGTAGTATGAAAGGAATGCAAATTATATCCACTGACATTGATACAAGAAAGAATCAACTAGAAGACAAGTTTCAAGCTAATCCTTTTATCTGTGATTCAAATCAAATCCAAGTCAGTAATGTCTGAAAGCTGTTGTCACTGGAGTGACCGTTCCCTGATAAAGGTGATGTCAGGCTGATTTCCCTGAAGACTGATGCGTGTATCGCAAAATTTCAACCCACTTTCACCTAACAAGTGGCTCAGGTATCTGGACAGTAAGAAGGTGGAGGAGCATAGAGGCAGGAAATGCCTTCTTATCTTGCTGATGCTTTCATTTGAGGTGTGGGCAGAATGGTGAGACAACATACGCAAACCTGCAGTACCGAAATACTCGGCATTGCACCTTCTCTCTGAGTTAAGGTCTCACGGCTCTCCCAATCTCTCACCTTTCATAGCTATGCCATTCCTTCTGTAAAACAAATAAATTATTTATTTGCATACAGGTTGCATGAAAATTGAAGAACAGAGTAATATTTTAAAGCAGTTTACCAATTTTAAGTACTATCCAGTGAAGTTCAAGGGTAGTAGTTGTAAATATTATTCATAAATTTCAACATAAAAAGCATGCCTGTAAGAGTAACTTAGATCTTACCTTCCATGCAAATCTTCCAATGAAGACTTTAAAAAAATAGGAAAAAAAGGGGAAAAAGTCCATGTAACATTACAATAAAATAAATTCCTAATTTTTGCCTCATATTTTATTAATCAGGAGTACTTTTATGAGCTATCACGATGCAATTCTAGGTTTACATCCTAATACATGAGGATAAAAGTCTTTAACCCATGCCGTCTACATGTTTGGTGCCAGAATTATTATGTTGAAGTCACCACTCCAGATGAGAGAAATCTAATGTGTTACCAACCAAACAAATATAAATGGGAAAGATTTTTTTTAAAAAGTGCCATAAATAATCTTCTCTAGCAATAGTGAAAGTATTTTGAAGCAACAGTTCATTTCTTACTCAGAAAGCTGGAGGCTGCAAAGGTCTCCTAGATTACCATAGTAACTAAAAGAATAATTTAAATCTGCCTTTTAAAGGATTGTAAATAATGCAAGTGTAATATCAGTTGCTGCTCATTGCCTTTTCATATGCTTCAGAAGACAATTTGAAGAAGACTGTGGTATCACAATTCCTCTTGCAAGGAATTCGAGCATAATAAAATGTTGTATCCCTTTCTCTGTTGGTTTTTTTCCAGGATCTATCTCATGAGAAATGAGAGCTTGTACAACAGGCTTCATTTACACGTCTCTTTGGGAACCTGAAATGGTTGTAGACATCCACGTCTCTTTGTCCAAAAAACCATCATCCTAAAGGACTGAGAATATGAATCAGACTCTGTCTCTATGTGTGTATGTACCGAATGTTGAAGGATCTTCTGGAGGCATTACAGTGCTAGTACACAGCTGCAAACTGCATGTAAGGGTCTTCTGCATTATCTGCAAGAGTGGGAACACACAGCTATATGGGTGCTGCTTTCCATACTATTAAAATTATTACCAGAGAAAATATTTTAGGTGGGGATTTAAATACACGGATGAAATGGCACTGATGATCTTGCTACAGACTGCCATAAGAAAAAAGGGGCACAAAATTCTAATCTTGAGGGCTGGAATGAAAAATATAGCAGGCAAAGAAATTTCTGAAGAACCACAAAGATAACCTTTTTTGTGATGTAGAAAGTAGATACTTTTGACTCCCTTTGGCTGCAATCAGATGGTTCTGTATCTCCTGGGTCAACTTCTCATTGTCACGGTAATTATGATAGGAATGAGAAAAATGCCTTCTGAAAGCAAGCTGCAAATTATTAGCAAATTGAGTAAAATGTGCTTAGAAATCATTTTTTTTTAGCAAACAACCTATACACATTTTTGTCTCATCTAACTACAGGGTTGGCCCTCTTCAGATACAGGCAAGGGACAAATTCAGTATATATCCTTAAGACAGCACAGCATGTATGGGGATCTGGACAAAACTGTTTTCCTTCCAGAGCCTCTGTTACTCACATTCATCTTTCCCCTGAAGAATACATGGTTTCTCAAACCCATCATTGTATCCACGCACTCTGGCTCTGGCTTAGTATATGGCTTGTTATCTTCTTTGCAGGGCCTAGAAATAAAGTCTTCCTTTTGCTTAGACGTCTCTTGAGCCCAGGCAGCCTGATGCACTGCGAATATATACCTGTGCTGCATGTGCCAAAGCTGTTTGGCCATAATCCAGGCAGATTTTATGTCTTGTCCTAAGGGGAAATGTGCCATTGCCACCTTTTCTTTCTGACATGTGAGACACCATCTCAGGAAACCTATAGCTAAGGTAGTAAACCAGTAATATTTACCACTAATATTTGCTGTATTTATTGCAGGCTCATGGGGAGCAAGTAGGAAAATCCATTAGAATAGAGATATGCATCCTCATCAAAAGACAGGGGAAAAAACTATGGTGTGACAGGCAATGTCTTCATGTATATTCAATACAAAGAATAAAGTTATGTGCAGATTATTAAGGCATGAGTCTTTGTATTGCAGTATTGGTAGGAAGTGTGTACAAACTCTATGATGGTTCAGGCAGGGAATGCGTAAAAGAAATCAGATGGTATAGGATTGGTATTAGTCCTTATTAAAATAGACAAGACCCATGCAGGTGGGCATAGAAGACTTAGAAGAGAATACATATAGTTCTAATCAATAACAAAACAGGAGGATTTATTTTTATGTAATTTCTGACCTCATAGCATTCTCTTAAATGAATATAATCCTTAGCCTACTAAACTTTAGTCTAACATTATGTTGAATTCATAGCATTTGCTTTGCACTTTGAGGAGGCAAAGTGCTATGAAGTATTGGTCACGCAGCAAAAAGATGGCATAGAGTATTTAAAAAGACTCTGGTAGTTTTCCTTGGAAGTAAAAAAATATCGGTCTCCCAGCTTTTGTTTTTGGATGAAGAGAAATGAGAAAATGAAGCCCAAAACTCAGATTTCCACCTAGTTAGTAATTACATATAATCCACAGTTTTCCAAATTTATTAGAAAGATCAGTAACAGAAATAGTTCTGTAACAACCCCCGCAATTTATACACAGTGCATTCTTTTATGATCCAGTGATTTCATATCCATTTTGCCTGACTCATTTTTCCTGTGGTGCCACTCTTTGTATTATCGTTCCACTGGATTGAATTTGCTTTGGGGAGAACTCAAGCACCACAGCAATGGAGCATTTATTAATGGAAGGTAAACCAAGACAATAAGAAGGGCTAAGTTCTGATGACCTTTGTTATTACCTAGGAATTCACATGGTTGCAATTTTTATCTGCAGATGGATTTGCAATCCAGTTTTAAATCCAATGAGAACTTACAGAAATATTCTTATATAATTTCAACCTAGCTCCCTTAAGATATGTTGCTCTAAAGAATAAACATCCCTTTAAAGGTGGGTGATTTATCCATAAGATTAAGTCAAACGAATTTATATTGTATATTTATATAGTATCTAAGATAATTTAGCCTAGCATCACAAACCACAGCTGAACTCCCCCTGGTGAAGTACTATGTTTCCATAATGCTTCCAAGAGAAACAAGTTTCACAGCTGCATTTTTTAAAGTTGGTTTTGTTGGTTTCGGTTTTTTTCCCAATAAGGCTCTATTTAAGATATTAGCATAAACAAGATTCTAACCTGGGTAAGCAGAGGACTTTCACTGTTAAGTTCTTTTGCATTATGTTGGTTAAAAATGAATAGGACACTCAAGAAACCATATGAGAGAAGAGCCAAAGATAAAATGCTCTTCAGATTTGTAAAACAAAGTAGAGAAGGACAATTAAGTGTCAAGGCATACATTCAACATACCTTAGGCACTGTTTGTACCCTACATGCTGTGAATTTGGTCCAGATTAGCCAAATCACAATTAGAAATAGGATGCTGTCAAATTAGATTTTTATTCCATATGTAACATTAGCACAAGATGTGAAATCAAGTACAAGATTTCCCTGTTTACTGACAGATACTCTGTAAGTTAACCCACAGATGCATTGCTTCTTCACAGTGCAGTATTGAATTCATCCACATGAAAGCATTTATATGAATTGTACATTAGTGGTGAATTATGTAGATGTGAAAGCATGTATCACTTTCCCATCTGCTGCTTCACTTTTTATTGCTCTATTGATTTGGAAATAAAAACTCTTCTGGTATTGCTCAAATAGGTTGCTTAGTTCCAGTCCCATGTTGTGCCAGGGTCACCCAAAATGATTGTTTCATCTGCAGCTCCTGACTGGTCGCTACAAGCCTTTTCTCTCTGATTGCAGATAGATTTCTAATACCCAGTTCAGATGGTAATTGGAACTGGGGCACTCAGAATCACTTGACTGTGAGTCTGCTTCGTTACAGTTGGGGAAATTCTGCTTTATTTTATTTTACTTTATTTTATTTTAATGGATTAAAACATTTAAATGGGTTAGCTGCCTCTTGTTTTCAACAGTCATTTTTCATGTCAGAATTTGCATTACTTACTTCATTAAGTCAGGTCATGAGGTTATGCAGGGCAGAAAATTAGAAGACCTAGAGCCCAACTAGAACTTAATCTGGTTACTGCCATAAAAGATAATAAAAAATGTTTCTATAAATGCATTAGCAACAAAAGGAGGGCTAAGGAGAATCTCCATTCTTTATTGGATGCGAAGGGAAACATAGTGACTAAGGATGAGGAAAAGCCTGAGGTACTTAATGCCTTCTTTGCCTCAGTCTTCAGCAGTAAGACCAGTTGTTGTCCAGGCACCCAGGCCTCTGAACTAGAAGATGGGGAGCAGAGTGAAGCCCCCATAATCCAAGGGAAAATGGTCAGTGACATGCTATACCACTTAGAGACACACAAGTCTATGGGCCGCAATGGGATGCATCCCAGGGCATTGAGGGAATTGGCAGAAGTGTTCACTGAGCCACTTCCCATCCTGTATCGTCAGTCCTGGCTAACTGGAGCGGCCTCAGCTGACTGCAGGCTACCCAGTGTGACACCCAGCTGTAAGAAGGGTTGGAAGGAGGGGCCAGGAAACTACAGACCTGTCGGTATGACCCAGATATTGGGGAAGGTCATGGTGCAGAACATCCTGAGCGCCATGTGCTGCGTGCGCCACATGCGGGGCAGCCAAGGGATCAGGCCCAGCCAGCACTGCTTCGTGAAGGGTAGGTCCTCCTTGACCAGCCTGATCCTATTCTATGACAAGGTGATCCGACTAGTGGAAAAGAGAAAGGTTGTGGATGTTGTTTGCCTGTGCTCTAGTACAGCCTTTGACACTGCTTTCCACAGCACTCTCCTGGAAAAACAGCTGCTCATGGCTTGGACAGGTGCAGTGATTGTCTCTCCGTACTCGGCACTGGTGAGGCCACCCCTCCAATTCTGTGTTCAGTTCTGGGCCCCTCACTACAAAAAAGACACTGAGGTGCTGGGTCGTGTCCAGAGAAGGGCAATGAAGCTGGTGAAGGGTCTGGAGCACAAGTCCTGTGAGGGGCAGCTGAGGGAGCTGGGGTTCTTCAGCTGGAGAGAAGGAGGCTCAGAGGAGACCTTATCACTCTCTACAACTGCCTGAAAGGAGGGTGTAGCCAGGTTGGGATCGGTCTCTTCTCCCAGGCAACCAGCGACAGGACAAGACAAAATGGCCTCCAGGCATGCCAGGAGAGGTTTACGTTGGATATTAAGAAAAATCCCTTCATGGAAAGGATTGTCAAGTATTGGAACCAACTGTTCATAGGAATGGGTGAGTCACCATTCCTGAAGGTATTTAAAAGACTGTAGATGTGACACTTAGGTACATGCTTTATTGGTGGACTCAGAAGCTTTGGGTTAACAGGTGGACTTGAGGGTCTTTAAGGTCTCCTTGAAACCTAAATGATTCTATGATTATGTTGGTTTTGTACCTTTTTGCTTCCAGAAATTCCCACCTGTTTTTTTTACGCCATAACTGAAGCTCAGGTAGCTTGGAGGGCACCTATGCTTGTCAATGCATTGCATGTAGAAGGAAATTAATTATTCAGACTTATTCATTTGCAGAAGTACTGTATAGGTATGAAATTCTGACATAACTCCTGTGAAGTTGTGCCAGTAGCTCTAGGGATCTGTTAAGTATTCATTGAGCATGTCCCTATAAGAGTCATTTGCACATTTTAAAAAATTGCTATCGTTTATAAGGCACTGGATATCTGGATTCATTCTCTAGTTCAAATGATAAACTATAAAAATATTTCCATATTTTTCCTGAATAATTTTGAAATCAATGTTCTTAAACAGCTATCATTCTTAGATATTTAACAGGAGAAATGCTGAAAATGTATACTAAATTGCAGAATAAATCTCTATTCCAGAAAAAACCCCCAAACCTACAAAAAACCCCAGAAAACAAACGTGTTCTTAAATTCATCTCTATTCAGCAAACCATTTAAACATACCAAGGCTCCACTGGAACTTCAAGACATACTTAAGTGGTCTGAGAAACAGTGATAAACTTAAATAAATCCTTAAAGTTAAGTGCTTTGTTGAAACAGAATTCAGTGTTGCAATTCCCACCCTGTAAATTATTAAATAGAAGTAGGTGAAACTGTAAAGCATGAACTTTAGCAACCTTTCTAATGGGTCTAAGAAAACTTCTCTGGCAAGGACTAACAATATTTAAAAATATGTGAGCTGTCATTTTACAGAGTTACATGGTTTGGTTACATTTAGGTACAAAAATGGTATTTTAAAAAGGCATGTGGTGAAACAGATACACAATGAAGTTTTGTGTAAAAATAAAAAGAATGCTATACTAAAAATATAACTTCTTCAGCAGACAACCTTCAGCACTAACTTCTGCCCTGTTTTATATAATGTCACGGCCATGGGACTAAGTCTGATCTCTTGATGCTATGAGTTTAGGTGAGTATGGCCTGGGTGTAAGTCCTATTTTAATGCATGCCTGGTAGGATTATAGCTGTTGTCTCTACTGGCTTTAAAAAGCTATAGAGTAAGACACACCTGAAATATGTTCTGCTATATAAGAGTAGACAAAACATTTGGATCTTACCAAATGACAATATGTTTTATGCTAAAGCTTATGATCTATATATAAAGCATCAAGATGGAAAATAAATACAATTGGTTAATTCTAACCAGGGAATGTTTGCTGGATAGATTGAAGGGGGGGGGGGGGTGTAGAAAAAGGTGTTGAACTTCAGGGAGAAGGATTGTTTTCTTTTTAAAGCTTCTTAATGCAGTATGCCTCCTCCCAAAGGGAATGACTCATTATAAGACCTTCTCTTGACAAAGAATAGTTAATTGTCACTCTAAAAATTACCCTGTTGTTTATGTATTTCTCATTAGAATCTGATTACACTCCATTTGCCTAAACAGGCAATGGTAGCACTAATATTCATCTGTGAAACTCCAGAAGAGCTAATTACCCAAAGCTTAGACTAATTGTCAGCATAAAGGACAGAGAACACGGCTTTAAGGTAGAAAGCGTTAAGAGAAACTGCCAGTCGTTCAGAGATCGCCACTTGGATATGTAGATCGACAGGATTTTATTAGCATGTAAAGCTTTTACTGGGCAGAAAGCCACCCCGGTTAAAAAATTAAATGAGGAAATGAGACAATAGAAAATCAATTTGTAAAGACTCAGGTGGGGAAACAAAGTAATTAATGACAGGGATTAAAAGTAACAAGAAAAGAAAAAGTTACTTGCTGGAATAGTAGCAGGCAATCGGATTAAATGCAGTAAAAGGGCACTTTACATAAATATTAGGAGGAAAAGCAAGGAAGAATTTTACCTCAAGTACCCATGAAATACGGTAGGTAAACAGTATGACAGATTTCTGGTATTTGGAACAAAGGGATTATGTATCCATGTGAGAAATAGCGAGAAAAATTCACCTGCAAGAAAGCAAGCAGGTCAGGTTGTGCTCAAATCAAACTTCAGTCCTAACAGAGTTAGACAAAAACCTGTCTTCAGCTGCTAATAAGGCATTTTCCTAGGTCATGGGTAATTCCAGAAGAGTATTGTCAAAGTTGCATCAGTTTTGAAAAGCTTGAAAGGACTTGTTGAATAACTAATGATATTATTCTTAACCATAGCAAAGAGATTGCTAATTTTGGATCTTATTAGCAAAAATTAGAGGTTAAAATACAATTAAGATCTGTCAACACAGCATCGAAGAAAGTAGTTACTATAGTTCTTTTGCTGCGGAGTGTATGTCTGTGTTTTGTCCTTTGTTTTGAAAACTGTTGGATTCCAAGTGCTACAGACAACTGTGTTCACATGACAGCCATTGATTCCTTCAAAGCTTCCCAGTCAATACAGCATTAACGCTTTGATTTAAAAGAGCTTCCATTATACGAAATTAACATTACGCGGATTAAAAACTGACTCGCTGTTTGATCTCCAGATGTTATTGTTAATGAAAAGACATAAACAAAAGAAGTTATTGTAATGATTTTTTCCCCCAGAAACTTATTTTTGTGCTTAATACTTTTATCAATGATCTGGACAATATGAAACATTATTGCAAATTTTGCAGATGTTAGTAAATACTGAAGAGCATGTACTGCTTTTGCCAGTGGGTCTGAATCATCTCATTGAGAGACACAACCCAACTAAAAATTCAGATTAAAAAGGCCAAATACAACGAATTATGCAAGGGATCTGGCAACATTAGCTCTAAGTATAGAATAGGAAACTCGGGATCAGAAAACTCCACGATGTTACGTATATAGAAGTAAACTGCACAGGGCAAGAGTACAGGCTCAGCACTGGCACTTTGCTTTGGTCCGTACTGTTGAATAACTACCTAACACATGGTATCATTGCATGACACACTTTCCAACAACACTGAGCATGCAAACTCACACCACCGTGTTCTAGGATCAGGGAATAACTGTGCACACTAGGCAGAACAAATGTGGCCAGCTTTAAGGGGCATAGAAGAAAGTTTAGCCATGTGCCTGCAACACAAAGTGTCACTTGACCACAGGGTCAAGTGAGCAGAGTCATGGTCAGAGAAGAGTCATATGTAGGTAGTATGGGGATGTCCCTCTGCAGTCCTGCTGCAGGACATGAGCACTGTATTGCCCTGAGTGTGTTCATCACATTTACAGCTCTTCATTAAGACAATGAGTGTATTAAAATTTTGTTTGTCTGGACTTCAGCTGGTTGGCTGTCACAGTATGGAAGGACTTCTTCCTGATGCGCAATAGCCCAACTGTACTTTGTGGGTAGAGGTTTACTCTGACACGCTAGAAATGAGCTGGAATATTGGTGGAAGCACTCATTTTCTGAAATCATATGGAGAATCTTTCTTCTCAGATGCTTGTCTGCTACAGCTTTTTCACACAGTGAATGGAGTGCCAAAGAATCCAACGAATCTATAAATGCGAAATAATTTGCTTCCAAGTCAGGGGTATCCTGTCTTCTTTTGAAGCACAGGGCAATGGTTTTCTCTTAGGATCATCTGGCAATATGACACCACTACAGATGAAAGAAGAAGCCAGCCCGTACCAGGCCTTTGGTCAACTTCAGTTTCTCCATTTCTCTGAGCATAGCATGCAAAGATCAGTCTGCTGCGGGATAAGATAGCTTCTGCTGTGATTGCTGAAGATGAGAACAATGTCATTGGGCTGGCTCTCCGTGGCTGTGCCTTGAGAAAATTTAATAGCACATGGCACATGGTATATCTGTAATCTATTGATTCAATATGGCCTTCAGTACTGAAATAATGAAAGTCTGCAAAACTTCCTAATAAATGTATCGTGAATGTATTTGAAGTGTTATTTCCCAAGAGCATCCTGAACAGATGGGGCAGATGCTGCAATTGTCATATGAACAAATTTAATGTTGCATACATGAAAGAAAGACACTGCAAAACTTATGCAGAAGCAGCAGCTTGCAGAGCTTGTTTCCTTGGATGATGGCGTTGCACAAAATTTGGGTGAATTGTTGATGGAAATCTTATACTCCAGCATTTAATAATAAAATATTTGTGCAAGTAACTCACATGAGTTCATGTTTTCTCCTTACTATTAAAAAAAATTAGAGAAAAGAATGAGTTATGGCCCTAGCTATGAATCCTAATGGCCTCTGTATGTACATATATAAATGCCCACACAGAGGAAAACTTGATACTCAGCTGAATTTTTCTATTCTTTAAAAAAATGAGATAGGCTTGAACTGGCTTGACGGCCTTTGAAACAGCAAATTAATCTTAACTTGTGAAGACAGGCATAATGTCAGTGAAACCATGCCAACTTTCCCTTCCTGCAGTACATGAATATATAGAAACAAAAAAGAGTAATTTGTAAAGTTTCTTTTTACTGGTAGCCTTGAAAATTAAGGGGCAAAGAGAATTGGTATCTGAATTTAGGAGTTTGCCATGATCTGAAGAAGACTGTTGGATTTTTTTGGTAGCCATTTTTATCCAAATAAAAGCACAGATTATGCCAGTATGGGCCCAAGTTATTTCACTGCATACATCCTTTCCCTTGTAGGAAATTCCCAAAGCGATTTTAGGCTAGAGAGAAAGGCGCTGCACGGCACAGAGATTGCATATGCCGGGTTTCTAGTGCCACATAAAAGCCGAACGAATTCCTGGAATCCCAATGTTTGAAATTCACGTGTGGAGACACATGAGGGCACCACTGGGCGGGGGATGGCTGCGGGTGGAGAATGGACGTGTGCTGGCCCCTTCCGTGGGACGGCTCGTAGGGCTCCCCTGGACTCCAGCGGACGCGGCCAGTGGGCGGCTTCAGGGCAAGCCCCTGAGGTACAGGTGGTGCAGCAGGGAAGGCGAGAATGGAGACTACAAATACGGATCGCATGTTCTGCTAAAAGATTTGACAGATAAGCTGCCGAGTTTCAGCAAAATTCAGCATAATTTCTGAACATAATTTTATAAAACATGAATAGTTCTATTCGAATGTCTTGTTTAAATGGTAAAACCCCCTTTAGTCCTTGTGCTACATTTGTAGTAAAAACTAATAATACAAATAAGACAAAAAAAGATCCTTGCAAATATAAAAGAGTTAATGGTATTTAACTTTGTCTTGCCTTCTCATCAGTTTTCTAGGCTCCACCTTTCCAAGAAGGATAATATTGACTAAGCCTCATTAAACTGATTGAGAAATTATTTTTTAAAGAAAAATGCAAAATTAATGATCCATGCTGTAAGATCAATAAGCCACTTCAGAATGTACATTGATAAACTATTGCTACTAAAAAATGCTCTCAATTTGGTATGCAAAATGAACAAGATGAGGGCAAGTACTGGCTAGGCACTTAGGAAGGCATGAAATTCATACAGGGAATAGCTGGAGAAGAAAGGGTACTCTTGGCACTGACCCACTACTCTATGAGTCAGCATGAAATTGCCATTGCAACAAAACCAAATCACATGGAGGGATTTATTGGCAAAAATTCTATATGTAAGTCACGATTAATTATTCTACTTTCTTCCTTTCTGCTGAGGCTTGGCTGGTCTACAGTGTCCAACTGTGGATGTTACATTCAAATGACTGGATGAGAGCAACAAGAATGATACAAGTTTGAGAAAATGTGGCAATTTGAATCAAAAAGTAAAGTCCAAAGGGAAAATATAACTCATTATAGCTTTAGATGTATATGTAAAAGATTGTCATAAATAGGATAACATCAGTCATCATCCACAGTCAAAAGAGGAAGACAAAATTTAATCAGGTTAATCTGCAGAAAGAGAGGCTTACTCAAAGCCGGTTGATGGGCACATCAAGTTGCCTGGAGAGAACAGGCACCTCATGGGTGGTTTTTGAAAGCAGGGTGAAAACCTGTGTTGGATTTGGCCTGAAACACATTTAATCCTGGTTCTGTGAGTAGATGCTTAATAGCAGGCCTCAGGAGATCTTGCATTTTATGGTATCAGCTGTGCACTAAACTCTTATTGATGGAAAAACCTGTTGAGGCTTTTTGCATATTTAACAGCTTCTTTAGTTCTGCTTCCTCTCATTTAATGAAAATTTAAAAACAATGTGTCAGGGAAAAAAAAGGTTACAGTCTCATTTATTTTCCTTCACAAAACTGCCATTCACCAAGATCAAAACCATACAAAAGGAGGGAAGGAACGTATAGAGGTGTTGCTCTTGCTGCTTCTGGTCACCTAGGGACTACTATAATTAGCAATAGGTTATGCTGGAGTAGCAGAAGATTTTAAAATTTTATTTTCCACCTTTTTCAAAGCCATTGTCTCCTCCTACAACCTGGGGGAGGGTGCTTACTGTACCTGGTGGCATCCTCAGCTAGTCTTTGGCTGGGCTTTGTGTTTACTCCATTTATTCTATTTCCCTTTCAAAGTAGAACAGTATTACCATAGGTTTTTTTCATTGGGTATATTCAAACACACTTAACCATGGGGTCGCCTTGAACAGACTGGTTAGAACTGGTTTCCAATTAGCCTTAAAATATTATTTTGTCACGTCCACAACTAGTTAAAAAAAAAAAAAAATTTTTCTTTTTGTCTCTTTTTCCAGCCGCTTAACACCAAAAGGATGTGGCTAAGTTAAAAGGGTCACTTTGTTTCTCAAAATGTAACACATTTTTCAGTAGCAGTTCACTTACTGATCCTTGTGGAAGACCTCACGGATAGTCTAAAGGAATTTAGTTGAAATTGAAGTGCAGCTGCTTTTTGATTTATTTCCTGCTCTACTACCCTTACACTGGGATGCTGCAGTGGTTAAGATCCATCGAGGATGGGGCAGCTGTGGCCTTACCCCTGGATGTTGCCCGGCTCTCTGGAGAGCCTGTTCAGGGACCTAAGCTGCCTGGAAATGAATTGTGGGGTTTGTCAGACGAGGCTTCAGCCCTCCCAGAAAACAGAGCAGGCGTTCGCTGGGATCGTGGGGGACCAGGGGTCGCTGGGGACGCACGGCCGGAGTCGGCAGTGCTCCAACAGCTTCGCTGAACTGCACCTTCAGCTTCACCTGGCACAAGAGCACAAGCACAGTTTGGTGGCTGGAGGCAAACCGGGAATCATTGCAGCTGCCCCTCTTTCTGGATAGGGAATATTCTATGTTTTTTAGGGAAAGGTGCCAAGCCTTGTTCCAGGGATAGCGGCCTGTGGGAGAACGGGGGCAGAGGGGTACCGGGGGCCTGCGCTGGCTGCTGCGGGCGAGAAGAGAGCCCATTTTGCCTGTGAACGACACTTCACGGGAACAGAAACTGCTCACGAATTCGGGTCAAAATTCGGGAAGAATGAGCCCTGCGAGCCAAGCCACGCGTTTGTTTCCTCCAGGAAATTGTCCACGGTATCGGTGACACGCCATAGCTCCAGCAGTCAAAAGGAAGCCGAACAGCGCGACGCAAACCCAGGATTTTGGCCGCTCTGCAGCACCGCCCGCCCGCCGCTGCCCCCGTTGTTTTGCGGAGGAAACGCTCGGGTCCGTCCCCGAGGCGGGCCGGGCTCGAGGCAAAACACCGCGGGCCAGCCCGCAGCCCCGCCGCAGCCCCGGCGCCTCCGCTGCCGCTGCCCCTTCCCCGGCCCC
>VWPU01000924.1:0-24075 GCA_013398955.1 Callaeas wilsoni
TTGGGAGCCCCCCAGTCCCCGCTGTCCCCTCCCCGGGGGCCGCTATTGTGTCCGCGCTGCTTGCGCGCTGCGGGGCGGGGGTTGCGCGGGGCTGCGGCAAAACAATGGGCGGGGAGGGTCGGCTCGGGAAAGGGGGGAAAAAGGGGGAAAAGGGGGGAAAAAAAGGGGGGAAAAGGGAGGAGGACGGAGCCCGCGGAGGCTCCGCGCCCCTGCGCGCAGCGTTACTGGGAGCCGCTCCGCTCGCTCCCAGTCTAGACTGGTCCAGACACATCAATGAGAGGGGCTGCGGCTCTAAAGGGACAGGGCGGGCGCGGGGGGAGCGCGGCGAGGTGGCCCCAAAAGCGATCGGCGGGGATTAAAATAAAGGGGGGAAAAGAGCGATTTCTGCGCTCGCCCCAGCCTGCTTTTTGCGGTGGGAAAGGCGAGGAGAAAATGAAGGAATAGCGGCTGGAATAGAACAAGTCGTCGTCCCCCCCCCCAGCCCTTCCCGTCCTTTCCCTTCCCTTCCCCGCCTTCCCAGTCCATAATTCCAGGCACAGGGCAGGCAGGTTCAGGGGGATTCTCAGCCACGTCCGTGCCCCGGAGCTGCAGAAATGTCAGCGCTGTTAAAACTCAGTTACGTTATAAATATCCAGCCGGAATCGTTGCTTTTCGAGCAGATAGAGCTCGAACCAGAACGATTCCTGCAGCGTTTTTCGCCTTCCGCAGACAAAAGGAGGGATATTGCGGTTGGGGTTTATTTTTGCCTTATTCCTGTGGCTCCAAGGCTTTCTTCTCTTACTGTTACAGAGTTCTTCCAATAATAATTTCATCAGTTTCCATAATTTTGTGTTTTCACTGGAAAAAAACGAATCTGTGGACGAAACGGTTTTTTCTCTTATGAGGAAAATGGAAGAGAAAATGAATATTAGGCATTAATTTAATGAATAAATAGAATAAGTAAAGCTTACTAAGGACTGAAGATCTTTTTCAGCACTAAAATAAAAAGCACCAGGCTGGAACAAGTTTCAATTAAAAATATATCTAATATGCTGCCATTATGTTTAATACAACACATTGCTAAATATTCTGTGCAATATGTGATGCAAATAATTAAGAAGAAGAAAGATAAGCAAATGAGGCATGGGGGATTTTTAAATATAGTTCTTTTAAAAAAAAGAAACAAAAAAACACGTGAATTTTGGAAAACTCTGGTGTCTGGGAGTTTTGTCTGAGCAGCAACTGTAGCTTTGAGCTCAGTGACTTTGACCTCGTTGTGGCTGAGTTGGAACTTGCTCTCCCAAGTTGAAAGGCGCAGGGTTTGGTGGCAGGAAAAGGTGAAAAAAAAAAAAAAGGTCCAAGGCATTCTGCAGTTTTCCATTGTTGCTCTTTTATTTCCAGGGGTTTAACAGGACCTAAAGTTGCACAGTGCTGCAGCTGGGGAAAAAAAAAAAAAAAAAAAAGGAGAATACTTTTATTGCCTTACTTCCCTGAATCATTTCCAAGGTACTTAAGGATTTATTGGGCCAGATAGCAAATTGCAGTTGAGATGCTGTGTAGTGGCTAGTGCTGATTAGATGATTGATTAATTCCTGATCGATTTCTAATTCCGAACTTAAATCACATTATAAATGCTCGATATTAAAATGCAGTTTATGCCGAAATCTGATTGCAAGCTCTTCACAAAGTCGGTCAAAACGGCGGTTGGAAATACTGTAATATTCCTATTTTTTGTTGGATTTGTTAACCCTTTAATTCCTCTGTAAGGAAGTGCTTGGCCATACCTCAGTGCTTTAGAGCAGTGAAATGCTCATTCACAGGAGGTTTGTGCACAATCCCTGGAATAACGGGAGACATTGTAATTCCCAGAGCGTTAATCCGCACCTCTGACCATCGCCAAATGATTTCGGTGATTTTTTTTTTCCCTTTTTCCACCCCAATTTTGTTCCCTTCTCCGTGAGCAGGGAGGGGGGAAGGCGGGCAGGGTTGAGGAGTTCAAGGCGTGGGTTTCCCGAAGGTACAATTCCAGTTCTGCACGAGGCTGGAGCTCGGGAGAGGAGCCTCGGTGCCAACTGTGCCGCATTCCTGCTGCCCTGCCTTTTTCCCAGGGCTCCCAAGGAAAGAGCATCCCAGTTCTTCCTCACTCTTGGGAACACACACATTGTTTCAATAATCCAGGCAATAAATGCTAATTAGTAATGCTTAAGGACCCTACCAGTCAGAGTAATTATCATAATTTACCTCTTCCTTGGTAAAAAACATTCCTTGCTGATTTTAATTTTTTTTTTTTTTTTTCCCCCAAACAGTATTTTCTCCCCAATTTTTCCCTCTGGAAAGCATTCCTGGTTGGATTAGAAATGAATATATAGGTCCACCGTAGCTTTGAGACACGCTTTGTGTATGGCACAGGGAGCTGGAGCTGAGCATGTGTAAAGATTCTCCCACACGTCAAAATTTCTTTAAAACCTGATATTTTCCCTTGGCCTCCCCTCTCCGCTCTCCCCTCCTTCCCCAGCACCACCAAAAACCACTTGCAGAGGGAGAACAAAGGAAATCAGGAACTCTAAAGGCATCATTAAGTATGAAGAGCAACAGCAAGACAGAGTGTGATATGACAACATATTTTATGGCACAAAAGTAGAGATAATTAAATAATTCAGTGGTATTCTTAGCTAATTAGCACAAAGATCTTTCAGAAGCCATCAAGAAAATGGATCTCATCAAACCTAATAATATGCTGGGTTTCCCGAAGATCCTGTGTTTTCCAGTGTTGCTGCTGCTTCCCCCCGATACAGTAACACCAAAGGTTGCAAAGAGTTGCGCAATTTAATTGGGCTCTTCCTCAAGAGAATATTTTCCGTGGAAGGGGATCAGGTATTTAGAGGAAGTGAATATGCATAGCTGGAATTTTAAATATTAGGCAATAGCAGAGAAAAAGATCACAGCTTCAGAAAAGCCAGATCTGGTACGAGCGATCCATTTAAAGGATTAAATTATCAGCCAGGAGCCTCTCTTGGGTTGATTGGGATGGGGCTGACTCGTTAGGATTTGGAGCTGGTGGATGAGTGCTGGAGTCCAAGATCTTTTTACAGAGTTAATTGGAGTCCTGGATTGGCTGATTTTGGCTTTTTTGGGACATTGAGAAATGCGTGGCCAAGTCCAGGGCAGGTTTGGGACCCCTGGTTTAAGCTGGGCTCTCATTCCAGGGTCAAAGATTTGTCCCATTTGCCACTGGACCAAACTGAGAGGAGCTCCATCATCATCTACGGAGTTGTTTTAGGTCCTCAGGAGGATGGCTACAACCCTCGTGCCATGCAAATAGTTTTTTCCTCTGAATTCATGAGGGTTTTTTAGCTGGAATCAGCGACTGCTGATGATCCTGAGCTCAATCCAGGTTGGCAATCCCCAGATCCATGGCCGAGGACCTGCAGGGCATTGATCCTGCTCCTGGAGAACCCAGCAAGGCACGTTCTTGGTAATTAGGTGCATCAAATACTGCTCAGAATATCTCGCTGTATTATTTAGAATATCTCATTATGCTCCTTTGATCTGAATGCATCCCCAAGCTCACGAGAGGCATTCGCAAGCCCTCATTCACTGCCTGTGTTTGATATATTTGGGGTTCCTTTTCCCTCTGCCAAACAAAGGAATGCCTGAAAATTTGGCTTTGCCAGCCAGTTAAAAATCTCCTGCTTTAAAGAATGCAAGGGGATGTGCATCAGTCTGGGATTCAGCAATAATTCTTGTTTTTACCCTGGGCCCAGACTGAACTTTACTCCTGTGTTGCAGTTTTGGTGCTTTTGACTCCACGGATACCCAGACCAGTAATGCGGTGGGGTAAGATCTTACCGTCTGTGATTATTGTTGTGCATGGAGGGGCAAAACCTCCAGGCTCCCCAAAAAATTGTCCCTAGAACGTGGAAACAGATTGTTCCCTGCCCAAAAAGAGGTGGAGACTCCTTTATACAAGGTAAAAGGAGGGAATAGGAGGGGAAAGGCACCCAGAAGTGCTTTGCCCAAGGAAGCAAAGCACATCGTGATATTTCTGTCTCCTGGTTTGCAGGGCTGCTGTTCTTTAAGCACAAATTCTTCCTCTCTGGAACTTTCCTGGTGGGGAATGAGGTTCTGACATGCCAGGAGACCCTCTGGTGTACCCCAACATGTAACAATGAAATCCATGGTACTTCTGTGAGCAGGTCATGCATTTTTTTTCTCTTCTGTTTTTCTGTCATTCACCCAATGCTCTGGCACTGTATTTGAATATATGAGGGCATTCCAACCAATTTAAAAAAAAAAAAAAAAGATAATTTCCAAGATGAAGGAGGAATCTCTGCTTTCCGTGGTGAGCCTGCTGCAATTGTTTTTATTTAACAGCTCTTCCCACACTGCAGTCAATGAATCTCTAATCTCCTGGACTGAAATGTCTGACACTTCTAGAATCGTTTATTTGCTGCCTCGACTCACAGAGCTCCACCTACAGCAGTGTCTCAGCAGTGGGCTGGTGGTGTATTTGATAGAAATGTCTTTTCTTTGGGGGGTGGGAGGGATGAAGGATGAGCACGGGCGCTGCCGTGCAATGCCTGCCTCTCACGCCACCCTTCAAGCGAGGGGTATCTCCAGCAGCACCTGCTGAAGGATCCGAGGGACAAGGAGTGGAGGAGCTCTGGCTGAGTTTATTCCCTGCTGCTGAATAAACGGAGTTTATTCCATGGCAGCTCCTGCCCAACACCAGCACTGACCAACCCCTGGGGCTCTGTGCTGTTTGTCCCTCTGGAAGGGGACAGAAGGGGTGCCCTGTGTGGCAAAGAGGAGGAGAAGCTCAGCTCCTGAGAGAAGTCTCCAAACTGCTCCCTCTGGCTACTCCAAGAAGCTGAACTTTCCCTGGAAGCTGTGTCTGGTGATCCCAGGCCATTAGACACTTCTAACTTGACTGCCCTGCTCGTAGCTTCACTTTTAGGATGAATTATGCAAGAAATGCTGTGAAGCATCAGAAATGCTGAGGATTGAGAAGAGTCCTCGCAGTGCATGAACTCGTTTGTGGATAAAATCTGACACTCACCTGGGTTCCAGCTCCTCCAGAAAAGGACACAAGGAGTGGAAAGGATCGCAGATTAATCACTGGACTTTGGTTTTGCTTTGGTGTGCTTGTATCATGTCTGAACATGCAAAGAACTTGGTTTTCCACAAGGAATCCAGTAAATGGCACCTCTGTAAATCAGTTACCTCAAGTGTGTTTGTCTCATTTGCTCACCCCTTTCTCCCCTTCCCACCAGGGCTTTCAGAGCACCTCCTTTCCTGGATGGAGTGCTTGGGACTGGGTTCTTCCTGGGGTTTGGATACCAGCTTGGGAAGAGGGTTGGTGGGTTCGTGGAGCACCTCACACACAAAATTTGCCTTTCAATTGAATTGTGTTCTCACTCCACCAGTGTCTGCCTGTTGCATGTCACTGTTGAAGGCCCAAATAAGAGAAAAAAAATCCTGAAATCTGTGTTTTTCTTTCCCCTGCTTCATGGATAATTCAGAAATAACAGCACAGCTTTGATGTAATTCCTGTTCTCCTTCAACCCCTTTTGCTCCTTTTCACGTGGCCTGACCTCCTGTGTGTAGTTTTGGGGGATAATGTAGATTTTGGAAGATGCTGCAGCAAAACTGGAGCAAGAGGGTTTTGAATTAGTGGGGTCCTTCTTGCTGTCTTCCCATCAGCATCCAGTTCCTTTTGGAATAGATGAACAGAAGACTTAAAAGTAGTGATCAAAACCTAGTAAAAACACAATATTTTGGTTCAATTGCTAAAAGTATTCAACAAGGAGATGAAGTCCCCATATTCCTCAGGCAGCCAAATGCTCCTTTTCCTTCCAACCATGGCACACAAGCTGGCATTGCAAAGGCAAATAAAATTGTTCCTGTTTTCTCTCCTCACCCTTTATTTTAGGATATTTCAGGAAGGATTTTCCCCAAATTCCAGCCCCCTAAATCACAACCTCTGTCTGTTCTATGGAGGCCTCTGTGCTGGTGTGAATTCTCTGGGAGATGAGAGGCAAGAGGAGACTCCAGAGGCACAACGAAAACTTCCAGCAGTTATTTCTCCTGGGGGATCTCTCAGCCCAGACATGACACTGCAGTGGGACGGTGGGGGAGGTGTTTCCACATTTATCTTCTCAGCTGAGATATGAAACCCAAGGTCTCCTCTGTTGTTCAGGGACAGATGTCCAGGGAGAAGTTTTGTTCCTTTGGCACATGCTGTGTGAAACCTTCCCTCCTCTTTTTCCCCCCGCCGCTTCTTTTAAAAAAAGAAATCCCATTTTTGGTTTCAATACCCCAAAAAGAGACAACAGTGCTGTTGGAGCTATCTCCTCATCTCAGAAATAAAAAAAAAAAAAGACAAAATATTCTGGGAAGTGTTTGATGCTCTGCAGGTTGGAATGGATGAGGCTGTTGGAAAACAAGACAGGCCTTAGTGTCCTGAAACATGTGGAGCAATATGTGAGTGTGCTGCGCTCGCATGGGATGGCTCCTCATTATTTACTAACGCAGCCCTTCTGCAGCAGCTTCATCTGTGGAGCCCCAGCCACTTTCTGCAGAGGCCTGAATTAACTCAGTCCTTTGTGAGGTGGGTATGGAAATGATCCTGATCCTGATCCACACAGGAAGAGAATTATGTCCCTCATTTTTGGTATTTTTAACCTCTTTGTCCTCCTTTCCACACTCTGATTTTCCTGATAACATGAAGTAAGATTATTGATTTTCAACCCAGCTATTGAAAATACTTATCAAGCACAGTAGTATCATATATAATCTGATTTAATGGGTTCTTTTGGGGGTTTTTTTATTTATTTTTTCCTCCTGGACAGGGAAGGGAAGAGTAGCTTCCCATGCTGAGGGTTTGCTTTGCAGAAGGCCGGGGATATGTTATTTTTATGGGGTGAGGAAGTGCTGAACGCCTCTGAAAACCAACCCAAACCTAAAAGCACTGATTAGAAAGTTTGGCTTAAGCATTTTGCCGGAGATGGCAGAGCTGATAATTGGATTTCAGCTTGCTGAGACCCAGTCCATTACTGCAGCTATAAATCACCGTGCTGCAATCACTCCTCTAATGCGCCCTCAGTTTTCAAATGTTTCCTTTACAGCCTTTTCCATCCGTGCCCGTGAAGACACCTCGAGTATAGGTAATGCAGCAGTGGGGGGATAAAGCTGTGCCTTCAGCAGCTCTGAGTGCACTGAACGTTGTTGACTCCCACCCTTAAAGCGGATTTTGGGTGCTTGGAGCTGAGCGTGCTGCGTTTGGCAGCTTGCACAGCTTTTAGGAAAGATTTTCTTCTGTTAACTCACATCAGTCTGAAGAAAAGTCACACAGAAAAGTCGCACAGACCAATCTTGGCTCAATCAAGACTCCTTGAGGTGCTCAGGTTGTTTTGACCTCAAGACTCAAAAGCTGCAAAAGTCCTGCTTTCTAATTTATTTATTTTTAAAAATACATCATGAGAAGCCCCTCAGTGACTCTGCCCATATTTTCCTCTATCATTAAATTCTGCCTCACAGACAGCCAGGCCTCATTGTGGATAAACACAACAGCAGTGAGGTGAGCCTGGAAGTGCCAGGATCAGGGAATTCCCTGGAATAAAGCACAGGGTTTGCCACAGGAAGCACTGACTCCTTTGGGATCCCTGCACTTCGCAGCTTCATCTCCACCACTGACTGCAGAATTACCTACATCCTGTAGGTACATACCTATGTACTTTTATATTTAGTGTAAATCTTACCAGGAGGCCCAGGAAAGCCCAGCCCAGAGGGGCTTGGAAGCTGCAGCTGGGGGATTAACCAGGAGGGCTCTTCCATGAGGGAATTTCTGATTTTGATAGCAGCCTGCCCCTATTTTTACACCACATGGGTCAGAATATCCTTCATATCCTTTCCTTTCAGCTTTTCCCTGCTTGCTGCTAAAACAGAAGACAAAGGTAACAGCTCTCTGGTGATCCCCCCCTCACAATTAGCAATACCTAAGTAATTAATCCCTGAAATCCTCAGCATTGGTGGTGCCTCCATATTTCTTTCGTAAACCCAAACATTTTTACTACTACAGGAGATGCAAAAATAGAGATGTTTAAAAGAATGAGCACTCAAACATGCTCTTTTCTATTTTTTAATGGATCTGTTTCTGAGTTTTGGCTTTTTCCCTGTATCTGCTGCCTTCAGAGCCTTGCCTTGTTCCTAAGAGCTGGACTTTGGTGGACTCAAAACCCACACATGCAGTGGAAGGAATTCTTTCCTAAGCTGACCCTAATGTCATTGTCAGAATTGCACCAGGCATCATCTTGACCCAGGGACAGTAAGATCAGATGTTAAAACACTGAACCAAGAGCTCAGCAGCAGGAGGTCTCGTTCCTGCTGGGATTAGTCCAGCCAGCCCCCCTAGATGTTTTTTATCCATATCAAGAGGAAGTTCGGAACTAGATTTAATCTGTTTCCCAGAAGCTGCTGATGCTTTCACGTAAAATGAAGAGTTTGCTGTCAAGACAGGAACACATTTTTGGAGCATCACGGGCCTTTCCCTGATTGTGTCCCGAAGAGATGAACCAGTTCGCTACAGGATGGCCAGACTGGTTAATGCTGTCCTTCAAAACACACATCTCAAATTCCTTCCTACCCGTGCCCTCAGCCCCTGCCCCGCGCTTAGGAACACCAGAAAAGGAGAATTAGGCCACACCTGAGCACTCAGCGCTCCTGAAGTGACCCAGCTGAGTAAACCAAAGGGATTGCGACAAGCCTTTCATCTCCTAATGGGATCCCTTTGTGTTGATTTTAGCACTTTCTCCTCTGGGCTGAATTAAAGAATCCACAGCACTAACACAGAACCTTTTATTGTTGTGCCACGTTATTCATGAATTATTCCAGTTTCAGGGTTATTTTTGCTTTGGCGTGGAGCCTTATCCTAAAGTATTTGTCAAACAAAAGACAGGAGCATCGTTTTTTCCACTTCCCGTCTGTCTGTCTGGAGCCGTGGGTCCGAGCAGCTTCCAGCTCTGAGGATCCACCTGATAATTTATGAGGATGGGATGGTGTGAATCAAGAACTTGGCATCCAGAGACTTGCATGTGTTCTAGGCAAGCTCTAGTCCTGCTCCTCATAAATTATCATTACTGACCCATCCCTAGAGAATGTGGGAACACCAAAACCCATGTTCTCAGTCTCTTTAAACTCCAGGCAAAATTTGGGCTTGATTTATCCTGCCAGCCTCTCTCCGAAGACTCAGCAAAAGGTGTCGAGAACTCGGTCTCACCTTTGATGAATAAAATCTTGTGACATTCAGATCTCAAGAACAGAACACAGAGGTAACATCAGAACCGTGTAGGGGTAAGGGAAATTCCCCTGCGCCCTCAGTAAAAAACCGATCGGGCCATCTAATATTGCACGAATTGACATCTCTTTTCTAAAAATAGCTGTCTGCACATTCAGTCAATGGGCTAATCCAATTGCCTGAACGTTCTTGGGTGCTTTATCATTTAAATTGTAATAAATCACAGCGTGCCACGAGCTGGATGGAGCTGCATCGAGTTACGCTCCCACCAAGAACATGCGGGGACCAGATGAAATCAGGGTGACATGATGTCATTGAGCTGAAAATTCAATGCATGCCCTGTTTTGTCTAAAAAAGTTGGCTTGAAGGGCTCTTTAAAATTAGGGGGATTTTCCAAAAATCGCTGCCCCTGTCACATTTTGATTCATTACTTGTTCCCTTCATTTATTTTAAATAATGAGCACATGGAGCCTGCCTCTAAATCCATTGAATTCTATTGAAAAATTACTATTGATTCCAGACTTTGGACCTGCTTGATCGGGGATTTTGCAGTAAAACACGGAAGAACAACTATCATGCATATTTTAGGGCAGCTGAACTAACACACTAATGCTCCCATGAGTTCCTCAGGAATATGCTTCCACAAACTTATACCCACCATTGTTCGGAAAAATTTCATTAGATTTAGTTTCCCCTGGTTTCTTTCTTAAGAAAAAGCAATGGGATAAACCAATTTTAACTCTCCTAAGCAGCCCCTTGTTTCTCAGAGCAACATTCCCCTGGACCACCTTAATGAATTCCCTCCTCTCCTTGGTTTTATACATGTTTCAGATATTTATACAAGATGTATGAACATAAAAGGATTATTCATAACATTATTGTTTCTGAAACAGGGGACTAAAGCTAAACGTAATCCGGTTCAATCCCCAGCTGATGTAAATCATTCCTGCTCTCCTGGAGGTTGCTGGATGCCGTGCTCCCAGTCAGGAATTGCTTTCTTCGGGGATGGGAGGAGAGAGAGCGCTGGGTAAAACTGGTGGAAAAAAAAGCAGGTCGCCTGTGGATGGAAATTCATCCCAGAGTTTGACTCTGCTGCCAGAGGGGAAGGTGTGACAAGGTTCTGGCTCTGCTCACAGGTAAAGGTGGGGTGGAAATGCAGCAGCACAGAAATGAGCCTGACCCAGTTCCCTGGGTAAGAACCCCGAGCCCTTGCTCAGCTCCATCCCAGGAACTGCAAATTATGTGTTTTAGCTGCTTCGGACCCAGCTGCACGTCCTGCTCTCCACTGCTGTGCACTTCAGCCCTGTCCAGGTCTGCCAAATTTATTGCTGCAGGGTTTCAGTGACCAAAGTGAAACCAAAGGTTGGTACACGCTGCTGATGGGCAGGAGGTAGGGATGGGGAATTTCACGTCTGACTCATTGTCCCCAAAGTGATCAAAGTGATATCCCCCCAAAGTGATATAACAGGAGATCAGGGGAGGAGTGACTTGATAAGAAAGATGATGAGGATGGAATGGGAAACTGAAGGAGAAAGATATGGGCAAGGGGGAAAATAAACCAGCAGGGGCTCTGTCTCCCGTTATGAACCCTGTAAAAAGGAAGGTGCTGGCCCCCATCAGGCACCGTGAGCAGGTGGCTGTCCCAGTTCAGGGACACTGCTCAGGCATTGCCGTGTCCCTGGGGATGGAAAGGTCACTGCAGTGCAGCTCCGAAGGAGGGCAGAACTCACCTCCCTCTCCTGAGGCTGCCCAGCCCTGCCAGCACTGCTGCAGGGTGCAGCCCTGCCTCCCCTTGGGCTGCTCAACAAGCTCCCCTGCACCTTAAACCGTCCTTTTTAACCCCAAATTGAGAAGCGGTAGTGGAGGCAACAGTGCTGGCATATTTAGTGGGAGATGCCACCTCAATCCCCCCTCCACTGGAAGCTGCAATGAGCAGCAGCTGCTGAAAATAGCCTCGGAGAGAAGCTCTGCTGCAGTCAGAGCAACGAGAAGAGCTCAGTGTTCCACCCTTCTTTCCTCACATACTTCAGAAAAGTTAATTAAAGGAGGCTGGGATCTGAAAAGTGAGAAGTACCATTGCCAAAGCAGCTCCTCCGTGTTCCTTTTATTGCTCCTCTGACCTGAACACGAGCACAGACCTCATTCCTGCTCCTTACATGCCATATTTCCACAAACTTAATGGATACAGTGTGAGAAGCAGCAAGAGATTATCAGATGCTCAGATAAGATGGATCTAATGGCTGAGTTGCCATTTATAGGGTAAGTACACTTATTATTAAACCTCCCCCCCACTTTTGCAGGCGCAGGGAAATTGAATTATTTACCCCAAATTTCACATGAAGTCATTCGGAGAGTGAGGGAATTGGCCAAGGTAATAACATGAGCAGAGTTCCTGCAATAAAGAGAATACGGAATTTAGACCAGTGCACCTTCTTTTCCCGCAGCAGATGAGAATGCATGGCTATCACCTTGTGGAAGAGATTTCCAGTCCCTCTCCCATCCTGTGAAGTCCCAGCCAGTTGTGACGTACTCAAGCAGCAGAGACAAAATCTTTAACAAATGGGGCCAGGAAGGAAACAGCTTTAATTCTTTGGCCAGAAAGCCTCTCTGATGAGCAGTGGTTTACATGACTACACACAGACAAGAACCCTCTGGGCTTTTTTTAAAGTCTTGTGGTCTTCATATTTATAGGAGAAAAATGCCAAGAAATATCAAAGCTGTATCTTGTCTTGCTTTGTTAGCACAATTCCCCAGCCTGCAGAGTTGATTCTTTTTATTGGACATGCAGGAACCCCTCTTTTCCCGTCTGTTTCCAGTGAGGACCATCCAAGCTTGGCACAGAGACCCTCCAACAGCTTTCAGTAAGGCCTTCAGCCTCTGGCCTCGAAGCTGAAAATCACCATGGCCCTTTCATGCTTAAATTCCTGGTAGGAAGTTTGGTTTTCGTGCTTTACTATGGTTTTCCTCCCAATTTTGATCTTCGCTCTTGGGAGTCTCATTTACACTCAGCTGCATCCGCATCTCTGGCCTTAATCTTTCATAACGGAGTGCCCTACTTATCAAAGTGTGGCAGCTCTCCTAACCCCCACCCACTCCCCAGAGGAGATGCAGGAGCCTCTCCAACTGCTATGGAAACAGATAAGTTAAATTGGCCTGGCTGCTTCTTGTCATACTCCGAATATTTGGTGTCCTCTGTCACTACAGCTTGAGGCCTATGGCTTGGCTTGAGGCCTTCAGTTCTCCATCAAGAGTCCCCAGATCCAGAGCGGCTGAGGGGTGTTGTTCAGAGTGTTTTCATGGATAACTGCTTCCTTTTGGCTCGTCATTTTGCTGGACACCGCTTTATTCTTGAACCATAGAGGTATAGGATGTCCTGAGCTGGGAGAGACCCACAACGATCATTGCTCCAGCTTCTGGCCCTGCAGAGACCCCAAACGATCCCACCCTGTCCAAACTCTGGCGGCCTCGGGGCCGTGCCCGTTCCCTGGGGAGCCAGTTCAGTGCCCCACCACCCTCTGGGGAAAAAACCTTTTCCAAACATCCAACAAAACCTTTCCTGATCCCCGCCCCAGCCATTCTCTCAGGTCCTGGTCATGAGAGCAGAGATTTGAGGGCCACCTCAAAGACTAATAATTCTTATATTCTCACCGTGGCTGTGTGGCAGCAGCTGTGTCAGCATGAGTCAGCAGTGCCATCATTTGGGATGTGGTGCATGAGTAACAAACCTGTCCCTCAGCCATGCAGAGCAGGACAAAATCTCTTCCTGAGTCTGTGCTGCTGTGAAGAATCCCTCTGCAGGAAAAAGAGTGGTTAGAGGTTTATGAGCAATGACATTTTTTGGGGGCAAAAAAAAAAGTCTGAGAGAACTGTTTATTCTTTTATTGGAGAGAGCAGAAGGCTGAAAGTGAGACTTGAAAATTGCATCAGAAGGAGAAGCAGAGCTGGGAGCACATTGTTCCCCATGTCCACTGGAGATGAGGCCCACCAGACAGCTCTGGGATTCTTCTCAAAGAAAAAAACTCTCTTGTGCCAACTCCATCTGACAGAGAAGGGATCTGCTGGGCTGCAGGGTATAATACATTTTGCCTGCATTTGCTGGCCTGCTGTGGGTTGGTGACAGGTTTTTTCCCCTCAGCTTCTTCCTCAGCAGTCCATTTAGAAGTGGCTCATATTTTGTTATTACCTCTGATGGTTTTGCAAACGACCGTATCTAGGAGTTAACTCTCATTTATGATCTCCTCATAATGATAAAGTGGTTCTTTTAAGAGTCCTGTTGCTTGCCAAAAACCTATTATTGCAAAAGTCTGAAGCCATTTCTGGAATAATTTATTGGACAACCGCACTTGGAGCAAGAAGCTCTCATTTAATACCAGTATTTAAATACATTTTAATGTATCCATAACCAGAGAATCCAGATGCCATGGATATAAGCTTAGCATTATCTTTGTCTTCAAAAGAACCATTTTCCCCAGTCCTTAATAAACGTTCCGTTCATCCCTGAAGCAGATTTCGGGAAGGACACTTGGGGAAGTTTGCTGAGCCAAGGGAACTCCACAAAGAGGAAGGAGCAGAAAAGGCCAGACAGGTGCAAAGACATCCAAGCTTCTCCTGCCTGTGCCCAGAGCTTCCCAGAGGGAGCTGGCCGAGGTCTGGAAGCTGTGCTGACTTATCAGGATCAATAAACCAGGGCTGGAGCTGGTTCACATCCACAGCTGAGGAGTGCAGCACCCTCAGACTCCATGGAAATTAAAGGAAGCTTTGCACCTTCCCAGAGACAGTTCTCCCAGAGGCTGCCCATGAGGTCAGGCCACGCACGGTGGGTTTGGGCCCAGCTGCAAAACTCATTTATTATATAAAGATGTGTTGTGTTATTTCACATTTGTAAATCATCCTCTGTCCCTCAAACAGCGAGTCATTCACAAAGAGGAAAGCCTTGCTGAGTTATTTCCTTTTTGTGAGTCTCTCAGATTAAGAATTAGTTGAGGTTTTTTTTTCTTTTTTTTTTTTTAATTTTTATTTTTGTTTTAAATCACATGAGTTGTGTGACTCACGAGGGCTGTAGGTGGTATTTGTTTTGGTGTCTGGAATCCCAGCGTCAAGCTTGTCTTTGTCAGGAGATTGATACAACATTGGTTTTGGCCAGGAGCAGGGAAGGAGAAAGGACATCACTTAGCAGATACTTAAAATGTGGTCAGGCTCTGAAAAGCGACTCTTAGAAATGACATTGTGGTTTTCCATATTTATTTTCTCTCAACAGCTTCCAGGAACAATCTGCTGAGCTCACAAATCCAAAGGTGATTTGTTGAGCTGTCACCTCTCCGTGGAGGGGTTTGAAAAGCCCGCTCTTTTCCAGGGGCCTCTTCCATCATCACTGTTAATAAGGATTCCAGGACTGGAAACTGCCTGACACGCTGCTGATGGATGCACGAGGCTGAGTAAACTCCAGCTTTTGCTCTGCCGCAGCTCCCTCGGCTTATCAGGGATGAGAAGGAGCCATAATTCAGCCTCAGCTTGAGTTAACGCAGAGGTGCACGGAAGGAAGATTAAAAAGCAGGATGGTCTAGTGGGTTAAGGCAGCTCGGAGGCCTTAATTCAAGTCCCAGATTTAAAATAATCATGGTGGCTGTGCTCTACACTGCCTCACCCAGCTGTGGGTTTGGGAACAGCAGTTTAGAAATGGGCAAAATAATTAATATGTAAATAATTTCTTTTAACAGGACTGCTTTTTCTTTCTTTTTTTTGGACCAAAGCAGGTAGAAGGACTGCCCCAGGTTTCAAGGAGAATTTCCCAAGGTATAAAGGAACATTTCCCCAAGGTTTACAGGAGCATTTCCCCAAGGGTTAAAGGAACATTTCCCCAAGGTTTAAAGGAACATTTCCGCAAGGTTTNAGTTTAAAGGAACATCTCCCCAAGGTTTAAAGGAGCATTTCCCAAGGTTTAAAGGAACATTTCCGCAAGGTTTAAAGGAGCACTTCCCCAGGGTTTAAAGGAGCATTTCCCCAAGGTTTAAAGGAGCATTTCCCCAAGGTTTAAAGGAGCATTTCCCAAGGTTTAAAGGAACATTTCCCCAAGGTTTAAATGAGCATTTCCCAAGGTTTAAAAGAGCATTTCCCAAACGGTTTTCATGGTTTTGCCGTGGGACTTCCCATATGGTGAAAGACACCTGTGCTACATGATGGGGAAAAACAGAATTGATGTGTGGTAGCTGGAGAAAGGCTGTAGTTTAATGTGTTGTACAAATCTCCTGATTTTTGGGAATTCGTGAGTCAGATAAAGCAAAACTCATTTTCTTCCTTTCTCACAGTGCACAAATAGGAGAATGCGGAAAGGATAGAAAAGGGAAATAGGAAAAAAATGGAAAGAATAGAAATAGGAAATTAAAATAACCCTAAATACTGCTTTTTGCATTGGACAAAATCAGTTTGGGGGTCACCGGATCATCAGGAGTAACACCTTCACATGTCATAAATGCAGCTGGTGACAAATTCTAGTGCAGATTCCTGTTGCCTCTCGAAAACTGAGTGGAAAAGCAGGAACAAGCCAACTTGCAAATGAAGGGTTTGGAAAGAAGCTTGCAATAAAGACAAGTTTGTAATTGCTCTGGTGACCACTTGCTTGGATGGAGACTGGAGGAACAGCCAGATCATTCCTTCGAGCCCAAAAACCAAAATGTTGGCTTCCTGATACCTGTGCAGGAGGTCAGCTGGAACACGGAGGTGGCATCGATCCAGCTCCAAAACTCTGTGTAAGTGTACGAAATGCCACATTCCCTCTCAAAACACCCAGAGCTAATTAGTCCACGTGGAACGAAGCCGCTGCTGCTGCTGCCAGAGCTAGCAGGGGTTCCTCTCCTCGCTGCCATTGCAGACACAGTCAGGCAAAAATAAATCAGCGCAACTGAAACGTCCTGGGCTTGCCGTGGCAAAAAAGTCAATCACACAAGTGATGCTATTGAGCAAAATCACTTCATTTCTTCCATGGAAAATATTCAACGGCGGTCAAGATGCCAAATATTAAGTCATTCTTTTATAACCCATTAGATTATGGAGAAAAATGAGGGATGATCACTTCCCTTAGATACCTTAAAAATCAGGTAACTGACTTGCCCATGTAAAAACATGCAGAGGTTATGAATTTTTATTTCCAGAATATGTCATCTCTATGACTGACATGCTCAGAGTATAATTTTCCCGTGCAAAGGTGGAGTAATTTTAGTTAGGCAACATTTATTGCTTTGCATTCTTTTTTAATTGAATTAACTACGTTTTAAATCGGTGCTTTGAGAGAAAGCTCGTTGGGAAGAAATTTAGCCTAATGAGATCTCAAGTTGTGAGCCAGGAACCCAAAGTCCTTTTTCAAGTGCTGTTAAAGCCTGGTCCAAACTGAAGTAGAAGGAAAGAGTCCCATGGACTCTTCAAAGGGTCTGACTCAGGCAGCTTTTTCTCTGTGGTGGTTTCCTCATCTTTAAACTTGGCAGAAATGCCAATTTCTGAGGTACGGGAGCCTAATGATTCACCCACACTGCGCAAGGATCACGGGGAGTTTTGCCTGAGGGACTGCAGAGAAATTACAGCAGGTTTATTTTATCAACAGCTCTTCCACAAGACTCTAGGAGCAAAGTTTAATCTGTGAACCCAGGAGGTTAGGGAGAGAAGACATCCGTAAAAATCTCTGGAGAGAATGGAAGGAAGATGGTGAAACACGAATATTGTGAGGGCTCAGGTTACGGGGCTGAGGAAATTTGCTACAGGTTTAGTTCCTGGGGCTCGGGCAGGCAGAATTTTTGGCTCAGCTGGGAATATTTAGTGTTTGTAAAGCCATTTATACCGTGCATCTACAGTTTAAACTTTGCAATTTGGGTAGTTTTTGTAATCCCAAGGCTTGCGTGCGTGTTGATTCTATTCGATTCGAATTTATGGGCACAAAGTTGGTAGTTTGAGCTCATCTGCACAAAGTCCAAGCTGAACCAAGCCCCGATCCAGCCATCCTGGTGTTTCAATTTGATCCAGGTTGGAGTTGGGGATGTGGCCCCTCTTCAGTCATTCAACCTTTGGCTGAATGTCCCCGACTTTGTCCCCGTGAGGCAAACCCAGTTCCTGTGGGGATGGCTCTGATCTGGGAGGACTTCACAGAGGCTTTCCCAGGCCCGGCTGAAGCCATTTGGGTAAATCCTTGGGGAATTCCTGGGCTGATGGGGTCTTAATCAGCCATGGGTCCTAGGCCAGAAATGAGCGTTGGATCCCCACCCTCAGCTCTCTGCTGCAGCCTCTCAGGGGCTGAGTGGAACTGGGAGGAACTGGGAGAGCCGCTGGGAGCAACGCTGCCGAGCCACCTCCTGTAAAGGTGAGTGCCCTGAAAAGTACTTTCGGAAGCTTTTATTTTTAAATTTTTTTCCGCGTTCCTGGAACAAAGAGAGCGGTGGGGAAAACAGGGCTGGAAGCTTATTGACAAATGATAGCTGCAACTGCAACCCAGACACACACAGCGAGCACAGATTACAGTAATTTTAATTGCTTGTAATGCAGCCCTCTCTCCCCCTCCTTGCTCTCTCCTTCCTCCTCCTCCTCCTCCTCCTCCTGTGCTCTCTCTCCCCCCGCCAGTCCCCCCCCCCCAGAGTTAATCTGTCGCTCGATTCTCAGCTTTTCTTTTGCTTCTGGTTTCATTTTCAGATGACAAAATTCAAGGCACACAGCTCTGCTGTCTGGTTGCCCTGGTAACGGCAGCCTATTATCGTACCTTGTCATTCATCAAGAAAGAATTGCACTTGACAGAGATAGACCAAAATGCCTGCAGTCTGCAGTATAAAAAAAAAAAAAAAAGAAAAGGGGAAAAAAAGAGAAAAAAACTGTTTTCTTTTCTTCCAAGTATGTAAAAGGCCTTTAATGCCTATTTAGCTACATGTTTTATTTAACATTGCTTATTATCCACTAAAGTGATTGTCGAAACTCGTCGAAATAGATATTCCCTCCTCAAAATTAGATTTAAGTCGAATTTGTCACTCTGCCCAGCTTTCAAACCCTTCCAGCCTGGTGCACAATATAAAGGAAATGGTTAAATGATAAACGTTTTGCATGTTGGATTCGCCAAGTGACCACACAAATGCTGCCTTTCTGCTTAATTATGGCTTGTGTTGGGCAGCTTTTCCTGCTCTCTTTATGGAGCTTCAAAAATAATTAGCAGGGTATGTAATAAATAATTGAATTTTATCTTTAATTAATCCTTCAAGTGTTATGGAATACAGATAGAGTGGATGGCCATAAAAAGTACATATGTACACATGTGTTGTATGTCTTGAGGAGGGAGAGGTTTCTCTGAGCAGAAAATCTGTAATCACTCTTTCCGAAGTTGGACCAGTTCCCAAATTCATTGTTCTTCAAAGGCAGGAAAAGGTAATTGCTTGTTATTTTGCCTACCTCATCTCTGCCATCTGAATTAACCCAAATTAATTCCTGAAATCTGTGGCCTCATACCTTTTGGTTGGTAAGCACTGAAACTCCCAGTACGGTGAGGTTTTTTTTAAAAAATCAGGGTATTTTTCAGAGAATTGTTTAAATAGCTGTAATTGAGGGTTAGGGTGTTGGGGGCCGTTTTATACCAGGATTTTGGGCCGGTCTTTTCCTTACAGTGGTCAATTCGCTTGTTAAAGGTGAGATCTGCTGTAAAATGGGTTTTATTGGCCATGTGGCATTTTAAGTACATATCCTCCTTGCTTGGGGTTTGCATCTCTGAGTGTGGAACCTTTTGTCCAAGGAGATCAGAAGCAGAAAAAAAAAAAAATATGGGAAAGGGAGAGATAGCAGAGGCAAGGAAGATGGAGTGCACTTAATAAAAGGGGGGAAAAAAATTCCTTGCATAGATCGCCATGCCAGCTCTGTTTATTTTCCTGGAGTGTGTCATGGGCGTTGCACCAGGAACTTTGGGAGCTGGCTCTGCACTCCCCCACTGAAAATAGAAACCCGAGTGTTGCTCCCGCTCCCTCTTTCTGTCTCCACAGCCTCCCACGCGGGGAAGGGACGGCACCGAGAGCTTCCATCAGTGGGGTCCAGACTCCCAAACCCAGGGTTTGTGGGGTTTAGTTGGAGCAGTGACAACAAAACCAAAAAAAAATAACCCCAAAAACCCAACAGCAACAGCAAAAAGAGCAGGGAGAGAGGGGATGCCCTTAAATTTGTATTAATACACCCATTCCTAGAGCCACTCCTGAACTTTCTCCTTTAATTCCGCCGCGCCACCAGCGTTCATTTCCTGCCCGAGCTCCGTCCTACCTTTTGATTCTGAAATCTCCCTAAGGCGAGGGGGTTTGGGAGGACAAAGGGCTGAACAGGCAGAAACAATTAAACCAGCAGATACAGTGAAAACCAACACCACGGCACCGGGGCAAGAAATTGCGCCGGACGAACGAATTCTGTCGCGTATTTGATGTTTCAACAGTCGCTCTTATTCCTGCAGTCTCCTCCAGCCTTCCTCTGGGCTAAGGGAACTCCGCCATCCCTTAGGACCTCATAAATACACAGAGGCACTGGAAATATATATATATATATTTTTTTTTTTTTCCTGTGTATTAATATTACATGATAATCTCGTTGGAGGAAAAAAAAAATAAAACGCTGGAGCTCGATCTTCTCTCTTCAGCTGCAAAATGGCTCTTTTAAGTCCCTTTTAAATGCTCGCATATGTCTTGATGAAAAATTGGAATTTGGAATGTTTATACAGCTCTGAATAGTGCAAGTGAATATCCTTAAATTAGCTTTTCAAGTTGATTTACAGCCTGAAAATTCTGTAACAAGACATGAGTGTTATCTGGTAAGAAAGGAATAGGTTTTGCTCTTATTGTCTGTCTGGGTGTCTTTGCTGTGAAACAAAATGGGAGCCAAAATGCCAGCTCCAAAATGAACTTCCAGGAGGAGAAAAGGCTTCGTGGCGATTAGCAAAGGAAGGAATGAACTTGCTCAAAAATTAAAGTGCTGATTGATTTTCTTAAAAACGGTGTTCTAACTAAGATTAATTGATCAAATCTCACAATACAAGGGAAAAAAACCAAATCCCTGAGAGCTGATCTTTGTTTTACTTGAGAAAGGACTGAACATCTATCAGCTATATCTAATTAATTGCTTCTGTCTATTGATGTATCATTTATCTCACTGTCTCTTATTTTTCAGTTATATTCCTGATACCTGAGTTGGTGATAGATCAGGAAATCAGGGCAGTAGGCCTGAGCTCTGTGGATTTCGGAGCATTTTGAACCCCGTGGTCTGATTTGGCCACCAAAAAATGCAGTGGCTGAAGCTTCAGTTGGGTGGATGGAAATGTATTCGGGGACAGTCAGGGCATAAAAGACCATCAGAACAGCAGAAAAAATGAGGAACCTCGCTGAGGAAACTCTGATCAAAGTGTTTCAGCATCTCCTTCAGCTCTATCTGTCCCCTGGCTCGTGGGAATAGCTGATCCCCGATGCCAAGCTGATCACGCTCCCTCGGCACATCCTCGGGGTCTGGAGTCCCCCTCTCCCTCCACGGTGGCAGCCAAAGGGATTCCTTCTCTGGGCCCGGCTCAGGAAAAGCCCTGTCCTGCTGTGGAGGGAGGGAAGCCCAGGAAAAGGCTCCCAGCCTCCAAAGATTGCCTCTGGAGGGTGAGGAAGGCTCGGCCAGGTCTTGGAGGAGCTTTGTCCGTGTGAGAGCCAGCGGGAGGTTTTATTGAATCCAGCCATTGGGTATCCACACCATAAAACACCTCCTGGAACAAACTTTTTTCTCTCTCTCTCTCTTCCCCTTTTTCTTTTTTATTTTTTTCTCCCTCTCTCTTTCCTCCTACTGCAGCGAAAATTTGAGGAATGCTGTGCGGGAACCAGAACCATGGCACAGCATGTGCTTATCTAAAGTTCAGGCAGAACAGAGTGACTCTCCTACCTTTGAATATGTCTGAAATTAAAATGTCATGGGCTCAGATTCCCACTTTAGCTCATGATGAGTTATTATATCCCGGGCTACAAATCTTTCCTTGCAGTGACCCAGGCTGTGCTGGAAGGGAGATGCAGTTGTGGAGCAGCAAGAGGAGGCTACTCCTCATCTCCTTGCTCCACATTATAGAAAATGTACATTTCTTGGCTCTTTTTGCATGTAAAATCACTGCTGTCAGGGGCTCCACTGAAGGTTCAGGTCCAGATCCACCTTTTCTCAGTTTTATTTCATTTGTAACAGCCAAGATCTTTCTCTGGCGGCACTGAAACGACACATTTTTAAATATTTTCTTTTAAATCAGTTAAAATGGAGTGTAAAGCACTTGGAAAATGTAGTTGGAGAGTAGAGGGATATCTGTGAAGGACAGTGTGGTGACAGTGGCTTTTTCTGTTGAATGATACAAAAATATCTCAGTTGTACCACTCTGGCAATCCCTGTTGGGATTATTTGATTATTCTCCTCAAGGAAAAAAAAACAAACCTGAATTTTTATCTATTTTCAACATTCCTCTCTCAGGTGCAACTCATTTTAATCTCATTATGACCTCCAGGTTTTAGGTGTGATTTCAGCTGCTGCCATGGGATGGCTGTGCCACTGCTCCGTGAGGAATTTATTTCCAATGTGGAAGAGTTTTCCTTTAGGGAAGGGGATCTTGTGTGTGCCCCTAAAGTTTCTGCTCACTCCAAACCAACAAATTTACCCTGGATCTGACTTCCCTTAGTCCAACCTGGCTTGGAATCGTCCTTTTTTTTGTGCTGAGGTTGGTGGGGAGGGTTTTCCTGGAACCTCTTATTCTGGAAAGAGGCTGCTGGAATTCTCTTTCTGCCAAGAATTGCCGTGAAAACCAGTTTATTTCTGTTCTGATTGCAGGACTAGCATCTTCTTCAGTGGCAAGTGATCCTGCCTAAAAATATCCGAAATTAGGAAGTGCCAGCGAAAGGTGCTTCCCTAATTCCTGATTATATTTTTCCTGTATGAGAAAAGGTGGCTACAGCTCAAAAAAATTAAGGATTTTGGACTCAGGAACTCAAATGATCCATTGTAAACTGTCAAGGAAAAATGTGAAATTTCCAAGCCACACTTATACTTTCAGAAAGAGCTTTGAAAGCTGAAATAAATCTTCCTTCATCAAAACCAGTGGAGGATCATTTTTGTCCACCTGGTAGATTATTTTGGAGTTGTTAAATCCATAGAAATACCTTAATTTATACGTTAAGACAATTTTTCTAATTTTTCCAGGCTTCTCCCAGGGCAGGTTTTAAATTTAATTGAATTAAGACAATGAGGGAAACTTTATTTCATACAGCAGGACAAACCAAGTGGCCCCGTCCAAAAACCCACTTCTTCCTTTTTGAAATTTGCTTCCCAGTTTCCATCAAGATTAAAGATTTCTGGTTGGGGAATTGCTTTAATCATTAGGTACAATGTGGTGCCAGACTAAATATCTCCAGTGGTTTAGGGAAGCATCAGTGCATCTTTGAGGTCTTTTTTCGCTATTAAATCTGTAAAAAAACCCAAAATGCTGCTTTGTTTCATTACCAGTGAAGTGTTTTGGCAAAGATTTCAGGCAAATTTTGTAGCCTTTCCACCTTTTCCCTCAAATTCCTGCAATCAGGCTGTTTTAAACGCTGGTATTTGATTATTTCTCTATTAATTTTCCCCAAAACATTTCTTCTCAGGAGCAACAAGTGATTAAAACCACACCCAGCACAGCCACCTTTAAAAACTCCATTTCCAAAAATGAAGCAGAAATCCAAAATTGGATGAGGATTTCAATTGTGGAAGAAAAAAAAAAGGACACTATAAAAATATTTCTAATGTTTTTCTGTTCTTCCTATTTATTTCAAGCGGATCATTTCAGGCATGGAAGTGAGTGGGACAGATATTTCCCACCACCAACAAATGGGATGCAGCTTAAGGGAGTGAGAGCAGGATTTTACCACCCAGCTGCTGCTAAATACTTCTTCAATTCTTAATTTAATGACCAATATGGATTTGCACTGAAAAAAAAAAAGGCAGCAGAAGGAGGAGAAATGTTGGAAATTTCCTGTATATGTGGATCCCACTACTATAAATAAAGGTTTCCACAATCAAAGCATGAGCGTGGCAGTTTGGGTTGATATTTTAGCATTAATTTTTAGTATCGGCCAGGCTGCTGGGTTTGGTTCTCTTTTTCCTCCCCATCAGGCACTTTCTTTGTAGAAATGAAATGAAATATTGGTGTAGGATCGTGATCTGAAGCAATTCCAGACCCGAGCATCAGGAGCCCATCCTGAGTCTGAAAAGGATGAGATTAGGAAAGCAATGCACGAAACATCCCATTGCCTTCTACCTGTTGGAATTCCTGGTTCTCCTTGGGCTCTTTACCAGACTTTCCTCTCGGCGATGACTGTTAAAATCATCTTCATCCACCTCCCTTTAAAGGAAAATTGATGTTGCCACAGATTCCCTGATTTCAGGAGCTGTTTCATGGATAAAAGTTGCTAAATTGGTGGTCAGGACCCTGTTGCTGGACAGCCGGGGGTCTCGGAGCTGCAAAAGGCATCTCTAGCTCGTGGCTGAGGTCAAATATTGCAATTTTTACCTCGGCTGGGCTTGGCTGGGTCCTGGCGAGGGCTGGGAGCTGTGGCTGGGATGGGGAGAGGGACGTGTCCTACTTAGAGTGGAGCCCCCGTTCCTGCTGGTGGGGGGTTGTTTTGTTTGCTTGTTTTGGTTTGGGAAGCCTGGAAACAAAGGCAGCTCCAACCAGGCCGTGCTCATCACAAAAGAATATTTGTAAAGATATTTACTGATGGGAATTAAACAGAGCAGAAAAGACTACTTCTCTTTTTCTTTTTTCTCTT